>CAUYRH010006299.1:0-33976 GCA_963574655.1 Perodicticus potto
CTTGTGCCTTGGTGTCTCCTTCACTTTACACTTGGGACTAAATGTGGAACCCCCATTTCCTATGCCTAGGTCAGTTTCTTGTGAATTTCCTAGGCCTGAATTCCATGGATGGACTGTGTCCATTCATTGATACACTCATTCTCTTGTCCCTGGTGGAAGGGACTGTATTCATTCATTTCCTGGCCAAGGAACCCATACACCTATATATACCCTGAGGCTAGAGGCCTAGAGGAGGAGACGGGGAAAGACCCGGAGAGGAACAGAGAGAGCATCTCCCTCCCCACTTGAAATCTCTCCCTCTACCAGGAGCTTTGGTGTTTTCTGTATTCTTTTCTGTAAATCAATTCTGTCTTACCACGGAGGGGTGGGGGTGGGAATAATGTAATGAAGAATAATAAAATATATATATTAAAAAAAAAACGAATTTAAAGGAGGAAAAAACATGATTTTCATTAAACCATCAATTGTAAAAAAAAAAAAAAAAAAAGAAAGTCAAGGTCTTTTCTCTTTGGTAGCACTTGCTGTCTAACACCCTGCCACTCAAACTGCAATCTGCACACTAGTAGCATCAGCATCCTTTGGGAGCTTGTTATAAAACCCAAATCTTAGGCTTACAACAGACCTATGGACTCAGAATCTGTATTATAATAAGATCCCCAGCTGATTCCTGTGAATGTCACACTTTGATAGTCATTGGTCAGCAGGAATTATGAAAACTAATTCTGAGGTTAGAAAAGTACTTGCAACTATTTTTAAAAGGCCAGATATTCATAGGACTAAGAAATAGAAGACACAAATTACGTGTAAAATTTCAAAGAATATATGCATATGTGTTTACTTAAGTCAGATAATTATTGATAAACCTAGAGGTAAAAGGTATATTATCAACAAAAAGTTTTTATTAGAAATATTTATTTTAACATTAGAGGCGTTGAAGAATAATGACACAATAATACAGGCTATCTCTGGAGGGAGCTATCCATTGAAACTCACATGAAAAAACAGAGGAACAGAGCTCGCTGGTTCAAATCACTTTAACCATGGAACCATCTTTAGGTGATTCTTAGAAAATATTATCTCATAGTGCTTGCTCTTTTTGGAATCACAAATGAAAAACATGAAGGGGGAAAACTTTTGGGGAAGAAAATATAGCTAAGGCAGGGAATAAGAAACCAACAGATGAGAAAGAAAATAACAGAGATGACTGGAGACAAGAAATGAATCTGAAAGGGAAAGAATGATTTAGAAAGTATATACAACGTCTCTTGTGGGTGCTCCAGACATCAAAAAGAAGAATATAATATATTTCAGGGGTTTGATACTACTAAACAGCCAGAATAGCCACAGACTGCTGTCAGCAATTTATCAGAGATGCTATGTCAGGGACAAAATCCATACCACAACCAAATTGCATGCAATTGCCTATGACAAGTCCTCGTTGGAATCCTCTTATCATGGCAAATGTCTTTAGTATTCTAAATAGTGTCATGAAGGAAGAAAAAAAGAAAGTGCTGAGCCTGGAGCAAAATTTTCTGTAGAAATAAAGAGAAAAAAAAAACTGAATGAATCTGCAAGAAACAGTTGCTCATGTATGAAGATGGTTGTGCATCTTAGGGTCAGTATAAGAACAAAATAAACACTCCCAACAATTGTTTTCTAAAAGTTAAATAAATGGAGGTGACGTCTGTTGTTATAAAGCAGTCAGCTTTAGTTTAAAGCCGGAGAAGATTTGGGAAAGGAACATCCCATTATTGATTTTTAAGATTGCTAGAAGAACACAAGTACTGGGAGCACAGCCAAGAAAACTGGGCCAACAGTGTAAGATTAAACACTTTCTGAATTCTGTTACCTAGGAAGCATGTTATTCCATGATGGAGTGCTTAATAATAGAAGAGTGCTGAATCCAGTTTACTTTGTCCTTGGGAGATATTTAAGGTGTGATACCAATCCAGCCTCAATTCATCTATTCATTAAATACTAATTAGGCCACTAATACATGGTGGGGGGAATAAATATTCAGTCAAACTGAAGGTATGAAAACCATGGTAACAAATGAATGCATGTGGACCTTGAAGTCTGCTCTGTCAACCCCAAATTTATCTAAGGTCCTATAGCTGGCCTCTGTAACATTTCCTATCAGCAATGGTATTGTCTACATCTTGCCAGTGGTGAGATTAATTAACTGTGAGTCTATTAAGTGAATAGAATGTTGTATGTGCACCATTGGCATGGAGTGTGAAAGAGAGAAGTGTCTCAAAAAGGACAGGTGAAAATAACTTAATAATCTTAACCTCCAAACATATTTGATGAATGATAAAAATAGTCCTTACTATAAATTAATAGAATGATGCCAATTGAAAATTTGTTGCCTCACTAGCTCCAGAAAAAAGTAAAAAAAAACAAGAAAGCATTGCACGGTATATTTCATTTGCCATACTGATTGTCACATTCATTCTAAAGTAGTTTCCTGTATTATTATTCATTGTTTCAATTGTGAGCTCCCTGAAATTTGGAATTGAATTCATCTCAGTTTTCATTCTGTTTATAGCAATAGCTTAATGCTTTACATTTGTTGTTTCTAAACTTTACTGAGATATGTTATATGATATTATTGCCCTGGTCACTAAAGAGACAGGAGCAGTCAACAAGAAAATTATGATCCCTGCCTTCTTGATTCTTGCTAATTTGCGAAGAAGACAGATAGGGATCAACATGTTTTTACTTGAATTGGGGATCCAGTACTATGGAAATGTATTCTACAGCTGTTTGAGTGTAGGTCAGGGAAATATCTTTTTTTTTTTTTTAAGGATATTAAGTTGAGACCGAAAGAATAAGGTGTTGACTTGTTAATGTGAAAAAGGAAGGGCTGTGTCATCCAGAAGAAAACACATGGCAAGGCCCTGAGCCTCGGAGGACCTTAACAGAAAAAAATAAAACCCAGTTTCATCCCGTGGGATCATAGAGAATAAGCATAGGAAGAACAGCCCCAAATGAAGGTGCATTTATTTTCTTTGATTACAGGTGAGTTTATGCATAGAGTCAGAGATCATTTAAGGATTTGGGGATTTATTTTCAGGTCATTAGAAGGTATAATAGAGTTTTAAGAAGGGGCCTGATAGGATGTAATTTGCTTTTATTAAAAGAAAAATCGAGTCACTGTATAGAGAATGGATGAGGTTGGAGCAGAGTGAATGAGGCAAGACTGGTTACAAGACTAGAAATAGTGAGAGAGGATAGTGAATGGAACAGAGTAGTGACTGTCAGTGGAGATTCAAAAGTATAGACGAGTGAGAGACCCAGAGTGCGTAGATTGCAGGGTGTAGCCATCGACAGAGGGAAGGCTGAGAGCAAGGGGTCAGCTCAGCGTCTCCAGATTCTATAATAGTGAAGCAACCGAACAGAGTGTCTGTCAAGAACTCTTCTTGTGACTCTTCTTGAAATAGGGCAGTCATGACAATAAATGAAATGCCACCCAGTGCCGTGCACCTAAAATGGCTACATATGTGACAAGTGTTCTGTTAACGTGAATGATCTGGTTTGAAAGTAAGGGTACTTTCAAAGGCTATAAACAAAAAATTAATTCATAATGTGTAAACCAGCTTTTGAGACATGGCTACTTAGGCAGTGCTTGCCAATCCCTGGAAGTTTGGAACCTGGCTTTCTTTTTCTTAATAAAAATATCAAATATTCACAAAATTTGAGAAAATTATATAATTGAACTCCACAAACCCATCATCATCAACTCAGGACCTATTTCATTTGCATCTCTATCCACTATCCCACTGAAGCATATTTAAGAAATTATATCATTTTATGTGAAAATATTTTTGTTTTTATCTTTAAAAGATATTCTTCTTTTGGCATAGGTACAATGCTATTATCACACCCTAAAAAATGAACACGATTCCTTAATAACAACAAATACCCATTGTTCAAATGTTACCAGTGGTCTGGCTTTCTTATTTATGTTTTCTTTTTGTTTTTTTGAACAAAAATGAATTAAGGTCCAAATTATTTTTGATTAGTATTTTATCATCCATGAATGACTCAATCACTCCATTTTCCTTACAATTTATGTATTGGAGAAACCAGAAAAAGTAATGGATTGACATTTGGGAATCATGCATTGTAGGGTGGATACATTATACTATCTTCTAACCTCATAAATTTTTTTTTTTTTTTTGAGACAGAGCCTCAAGCTGGCACCCTGGATAGAGTGTGTGGCATCACAGCTCACAGCAACCTCCAATTCCTGGGCTTAAGCGAGTCTCCAGCCTCCGCCTCCCAAGTAGCTGGGAGTACAGACACCTGCCACAACGCCCGGCCATTTTTTGGTTGCAGCCGTTGTTGTTTGGTGGGCCCGGGCTGGATTCGAACCCACCAGCTCAGGTGTACGTGGCTGGCGCCTTAGCCTGTTGAGCCACAGGAGCCAAGCCTAACCTCATAAATTTTATTGATTATAAGAGGTAAGAGTTGGAATAGATGATGTGTAAGGATTTTTTTTTTTTTTTTTGGTTGTAGTTGTCATTGTTGTTTGGCAGGCCCAGGCTGGATTCGAACTCACCAGCTCCAGCTGGTGCCCTAGCCACTGAGCTACAGGTGCTGAGCCAGATGTGTAAGAGTTTTTATAACTCTCAAAATTGTATGATAGAATAAGGCAGACTTGGAACATTTTTAAAAAGAAGTTATCAGTTAGAGTTGGTGAAATATATACAGATGTGTATAAAAAATTATTTAACCTAGCTTTTGGCCACATGAGAATTGTTAAAATCATTAGTAAATAGCAATATGCCTGTTCAGATATAAAGCAAGTTTTTCTTTAAAATGATAGAATTCCTATTAAGATATTTTTATAATCAAATCAGTGATTCTTATATATGGGTTTTCACATATATAAAGGTGTGGGTTCCATTGTATGGTGGTTCCATTATATAGATTTTCATATTCTTAATGGGGTGCTCATTTCAGACACAGCCATGTATTAATTTTCTATTAAATGAAGATCTCCTGGAGATAAGGGAAAGATAATTTGGATTCCTCTGCATTGGGCAACAGTTTCTTAGACATTCACAGGCCCATGCTAGAGTGGGCTACTGAGTTTTGATAAGAGGGGAAAATAGAAGAAAATCTATTTTTTTTTTTTAACTTGTGGCATGATTGTGATGTCTGACTTCAGCTATAATCTAATGCACTGGGCTACTTCTCCATAATTTCATCAGCCAGCTGTATAATCCACAAAGGGCAGTGTGAGTCAAACTTTCATCAATTTGCTAATTATAAGAATAATGGAGTGTTCTTTGCTTCCTACCATCTTTGAACATTCTAGTGAGATTAAACTGAACTTGTGAAATGTACTGCCTCCGCTGCCACATAGGACAGTTCTGTTAGAAAATGTGCCAAAGCTTCTACAACACCAGGATTCCTCCTTTCCCTTCTGCATTGTAATAAGTAGTGGAAGCATTTTTCTCTAGTATCATTTCACTGTATTGAGAAAATATTTGAAGTCAGAATATGTAAGGGAAGTTACTTGAAATAAACAAATTCTATAAAATTTCAGTTGAGTGTGGCTTTGAAAAATAAGAGCCGCTTTCTGGCCAGGAATAGCTTCTAGGCTACAAATTGACAAACTGCATTTTACAACTTTAGTTTTTACAATCCTTTTTTACCCTTTTTTCTAAGTACTTTTGTGTGATGTTAATTATACTTTGTATGGCTCTATAGGCAGAATTATGTTTAAGTATGACTTCAAATAGGGGAGTTGACATAAAAAGAAAAGACTATCTCTGCTACAAGTAATTAAAAATCTTTAGATTTTGGGCAAGTGAAAAATGATGAGGATGATACAAGTATATGAGGAAAGGTGAGGAGCTGATCTGTTAGCGTGTTAATTAAGTAGGGTAGGGTTACTATTTCATTCAATCATTTGTTTTAATCAGTGTATTTAAGCACATTCTACCTGAAACATTGTGAGATCAAACGGTGTTTTTCAAAGCGTGTTTCACTGGAGACATGTCTTATATAAACCTCTGGTAAAGGTAGGGTTTCTTTGTCAAATCATTTTGGAAATTTCTAAATACTCTTTTCATCTCTCAGAGAAAAATAACATAACTTCCCACGGGAGAGACTCTGAGAATTCATGCTGAAGAAAAATCTGTTGAACTTTGCTTGGCTGACATTTTCAAGCCATTCTTTTGTATGGTTCTCTTTTTGTTTTGAATATTTTTTTCTGTGTAAGTCTATTACCATTCTGTAAAACTGGAAACATTCTTCAGGAAAGATTTGAACGGTGATAATAGGATGAATCCCATTTTTGTTTATAATAACAATAACTAAAAGGATAATAAGTGACAATAGCTGACATTTATTAAGTACTTATGTGTCAGATACTGCTCTAAGCTCTTTACATATATTAATTTGTTCAGTGCTCCAAGAACCACCAGAATTTAGGTATTTTAATTTCCTTTCTTTCAGAAACCAGGATGTTAAGTCTCACAGTGGTAAAGTAACTTGCCAGAGGTTAGATAGCAACATGTACAGAGTAGATTTGACTATCAGCAGTCTGGATCCAGAGAACCATAATTCACTCCTGTGTCTTAATCCTTAAACTTTTCAAGGTGTCAGTTTGTGTGCTAAAAAAAGAGAGTTAGTGGAACTACATCAAATTCTCTTTTTCTGCATGGAAAAGTTTTACATTTGTAGGAAGAATGCTGAAAATATTACATTTCAACATCATTACTGATGATATTGTTTATGCACTAGTTTAATGAAACTAACATGAAAATAACAGCAAAAAAATCCTCTCAAATACAAATAGACTTACAACCTGAAATAATTATTTGCTTTGTAGCCTTATTGATGCTAATCTAAGCACGTTTTGTAGTCATTTTGCATATTCACACAAGTGTACCTAGCATTATTTTCAGATTAAACTTGTCTACAGTTCTATTTTGGAAGATATTTCTGCACAAGATTCTGTGATTAACTTAAAGTGATAGTGGAATTTAGTCTGACTTTAAAGAGTCAGCATGAATAGATTAAAGTTAAGTACAAAAGATACAATGTGAAAAATACAATATTCTATTCACCTTTCGTGATTCGAGCCATTTCCTTAAGGAATTCTATCCTAATTGCCCCTTGGTCCCCATTCTATATCCCATCGCCACCATCTAATTAGAGTTTCTGTAATGTATTTTTTAAAGGAGACTTAATTTTTTTAGGTCAATTTTAAGTTCACAGCAAATATGAGCAGAAAAGTAGAGTTCTGATGTATCCTCTGCCCCATCCCACACACTCCCACTATCAATATTTCACATCAGATTGGCATATTTGCTACCCTCTATGAACCTGTATTGATAAATTTTTATCACCCAACACTCGTCATTTACATTAGGGTTCCCTGTTAGTGTTGGACATTCTGTGCATTTTGACAAATGTGTAATGACTTGCCTCTACCATAACATCACACAGAATATTTTCTCTGTTCTAAAAACTCTGGTGCTCCACTTATTTATCCCTCCTTCTCCCTAAACCTTGGAAGCCACTAATCTTTATGCTGTCTCTGTAGTTTTGCTTTTATTGTATAGTTAAAATCATATAGTCTGTAACCTTGGCATGTTGACTTCTTTCACTCAGTAATATGCATTTAAGTAACATGCATTATTAATATGCTCATCCTTATTTTAACATTGAATAACATTCCAATGTCTGGATGGACCACAGTTTATTTACCCACACGCCTACTGAAGGACATCTTGGTTGCTTCTAGGTTTTGGCAATGTAATGAATAAAGTTTCTGTAAACATCTGTGTGCAGGTTTTTGTGTGGATATAAGTATTTAACTTGTTTGAATAAATACCAAGGAGCTCAATTGCTAAATCCTGTGGTAAAGAGATGTTTAGTTTTTTTTTTTTTTTTTCTGAGACAGAGCCTCAAGCTGTCACCCTGGGTAGAGTGCCGTGGCATCACAGCTCACAGCAACTACCAACTCCTGGGCTCAAGCCATTCTCCTGCCTCCGCCTCCCAAGTAGCTGGGACTACAGGTGCCCGCCACAATGCCTGGCCATTTTTTGGTTGCAGCTGTCATTGTTGTTTGGTGGGCCCGGGCTGGATTCGAACCCGCCAGCTCAGGTGTATGTGGCTGGCGCCTTAGCTGCTTGAACCACAGGCACCGAGCTGGGATGCTTAGTTTTATAAGAAACTTCCAAACTGTCTTCCAAAATGTCTTTACCATTGTCCACTTCCACCAGCAGTGATGAGATTTTTCTCTTGCTCCACATGCTCTTTGGCTTCTGCAGTTGCCAGTGTATTGGATCTTGGCCATTTGAAGAGTTCCATAATGATATGTCATGGTGGTTTTGATTGGCAGTCCCCAGTGGTATGCTGTTAAGCACATTTTCATGTCCTTGTTTGCCATATACATATCTTCTTTGGTCAGCTGCCTATTCAGGTCCTTTGTCCGTTTTTAATTGGATGTTTTATTTTCTCATATTGAGCTTTTAGAATTCTTTGTATATTTTGGATAACAATCTTTCATCAGATGTATCATATACAAATACTTTATTTCATACTGTTGTTTGTTTTCTTATTCACTGACAGAGTCTTTTGAGGAGCAGAAGTTTTGAATTTGAATAAAATATAGCCTGGGAATTATTTTTGACTACCTTAATCCATTCAAGCCACTATAATAAAACACCATAAACTGGGTATCCTATAAATAAAAGAATTTTATTTTTCCACAGTTCTGGAGACCAGGAAGTCTAAGGTCAAGGTGCCAGTAGATTGATGCCAGTGGATTCAATGTCTGAGGAGGACTTGCCTCTATCTCAGGGAGGTGTCTTTTAGCTGTGTCTTCATATAGTGGAGAGAGAAAGCTAGTTCTCTGGGACCCCGTTTATAAGAATACTAGTCCCATTCACCTGGGCTCTACCCTTATGACCCAGTCACTTCCCACATGCCCTACTTCCTTAAATCATCCCCTTGGAGGTTAGAATTTCAACATGTGAAATGTGGGGGCCACACATATTCAGACTATAGCAGTGTTATATCTAAAATGGCATCCCCATACCCAAGCACATCTGCATTTTTTCTATATTCTAGAAGTTTTATGATTTGTGTTTTACATTTAAGTCTGTGATCTGTTTGAGATAATTTTTGTGACAGGTATCAGGTCTCTAGATTCTTTTACTTATTCATTTATTTATTTTCACAAGTTGGTATCTAGTTGTTTTGGTATCCTTTGTTGAAAAGCCTGTCTTTGCTCCATTGTATGGCCTTTGGTCTTTGTTGAAGATGAGTTGACTATGTGTGGATCTATTTCTGAGATCTCCATTCTGTTTCACTGTCTATTTGTTTATTCTTCCACCCGTATCTCACTATCTTGATTACTGTAGTTTTAGAGTAAGCTTTGAAGTCCGGTAGTATTGTTCCTTTGATTTTTTTCTTCAATATTGTGTTGGCTACACTGGGTCTTTTATTTTTCTATGTAAACTTCAGAATCAGTTCATTGATATCCACAAAATAACTTACAAGGATTTATTCTGGAATTGTGTTGAATCTATAGATCAAATTGGGAAGAAATAACATCTTAACAATAGTGAATCTGTCTATCATCATGGAGTATCTTTTTATTTAGTTTTTGATTTCTTTTATTAGAGATTTATAGTCTTTCTCCTATAGACCTTGTACATATTTTGCTAGGTCCAACAGTATCTCTAAAGATTTGGTCATTTAAGTAGTTATGAAATATTTAAAATTATCCTTTTCAGCTAGATATAAACTACATAAGACCCAAGCCTATGCCTACATTTACTACTATATCTCTAGTGTTGTATGATAGATGTTTAAGCAATATTTTTAAATGAATAATAAATGAGTAAATATCATATGTGCTGAGATATATCATATGGTAAACATTGGAATTGTCTCCCTAATATCCATCTTATCCCAAATGGATAGTCTAGCCACATGTTAATCAATTACCCCTTGATTGTGCTTTGATCTGAAATGTACAGGACAATTTTGCCCATAAAATGTTTAGAAGTCTACTGGAGAAATTTATCTCACTCTTAGCTCAGCGCCTGTGGCTCAATAGGCTAAGGCACCAGCCTCGTACACCTGAGTTGGCAGGTTCAAATCCAGCCTGGGCCTGCCAAACAACAATGACGGCTGCAACCAAAAAATGGCCAAGCATTGTGGCGGGTGCCTGTAGTCCCAGCTACTTGGGAGGCAGAGGCAGGAGACTCGCTTGAGCTGAGGAATTGGAGGTTGCTGTGAGCTGTGATGCCATGGCACTCTATCCAGGGTGACAGCTTGAGGCTCTGTCTCAAAAAAAAAAAAAAAGAAAAGAAAAGAAATTGTGATATTGCCATCTGGGAGGGGAGGAAAGGGGTTGGCATTTGCAGGTTGGGGACCTAAGTGGACTAAACCCTCCTCACCCATAAGAGAAAGGCAATTGAGAGTGGCTGAAGTTGGAGAATCAATAAAGTAACAGTACAAGTGTGCTGCTTTCAAACACAGAGAAAAGTTACAGAGGAATTGAAAGTACAGCAGTCACCTCTGAGAAGCAGGAATTAGGTAAAGGGAGATAAGGCAGAGACTTTTTTTAAAAAAGTAAGCCTTGTCTCAGCGCCTATAGCTCAGTGAGTAGGGTGCCAGCCACATACACCAAAGCTGGTAGGTTCGAGCCTGGCCAGGGCCTGCTAAACAACAATGACAACTGCAACCAAAAAATAGCCAGGCATAGTGGTGGGCGCCTGTAGTCCCAGCTGCTTGGGAAGCTGAGGCAAGAGAATCACTTAAACCCAAGAGTTTGAGGTTGCTGTGAGCTGTGACACCATGGCACTGTACCGAGGGTGACATAGTGAGACTCTGTCTCAAAAAATAAATAAATAAATAAATAAATAAATAAGCCTTATAATTTTATGTTTGAAACTCTGTACATGTGTTTTTGAATTTGAAAAAAAAAAAAAACACAGGGCTGGCACTGGACTTTTCATTATTGATGCTGGAAGCTAGAGGAACACACAGCAATCAGTTGTCTTAAAAATCTGAGGGAAGGGGTGGCGCCTGTGGCTCAGTGGGTAGGGCGCCAGCCCCATATACCAAGGGTGGTGGGTTCAAACTCAGCCCCCACCAGACTGCAACAAAAAAATAGCTGGGTGTTTTGGCGGGCGCCTGTAGTCCCAGCCACTCGGGAGGCTGAGGCAAGAGAATCACCTAAGCACAGGAGTTGGAGGTTGCTGTGAGCTGTGTGACGCCACAGCACTCTGTCTCTACAAAAAAAAAATCTGAGGGAAGAGGATTTTCTGCCTTGGAGTCTGTGTCTATGGAAAGGATCAACCACAGAGAAGACTGGAATATAAATATTTTCAAAAACAAAAGGTCTCAAAAAAAAAAAAAAAGAAAGAAAGAAAAATTAGCTGCCATGCACCATCTAGAAGCTTTGGAGCATATTCTCTGGGGACTGAGGGAGACCAGTGGGCAGTGCTCACCCAAGAGGCAGGATCCAGAGCAGAGAGTGAAGCCAGGAGCAAAGAGAGCCAGATAGGTATCCAATATCGGAGCATTTGGAAATGACATCACTAGGTTTAGAGTAGATCCAATGAAAAATTAAGAAGAGACACATAAATACCTTGCAATTAAAAAAAAATGCATTAACTCCAGGGCACAAATAATCAGCCTTGTACCAGGAACTGTCATTGACAGTTCACGACTTTCACGGAGTAATATTTGCATAATCATCATAATAAAACCCTTGACCAGTGCAGTTAACTAAGAAATGGATAAAGCCGCTAGAGAGGCTAGGGGAAGACAGATCTGACAAACAGTGGGGGGCATTTAAGGGAACTGAAGCCTCATCTGTCCTGATGGGAAGGCAATAGAAATGTCTGAAATTGAAACATCAGGAAGCAGCAATGTCAATGTCTTATTGAGAAATGTGCCCGCCAAACCAGAAAGAACAACTGGTTGCTCTGGGGACTGGGAAAAAGGAGGAAGGGACAGGGAGTCATTTACTTTCCTTGCAAACATTTTAGTTAGTTATTTGGATTTTTTTTTAACCTAAGTGCATCCATTATTTTATTTACAATATAAATATGATTTATTTAAGTAGTAATAAAACCTACCTCTGGGCTGTGGCATGTGAAACAAATGAAGAGGACTGGGAATGTTTCCTGAAGGAAACTCCCAGACCTGCCTGGGGCCTCCTTGCTGGAGGGGACAGCCTGTCAGGCCCCTCGTTTTCCTCATCATTTCCAGTTCAGAACACACTCTCTGGGCTTTTTCTTCCTCCCATCCTCCCTACAAGCCTGCAAGGTAGGCAGGAATGATTATGCTCATTTTACCTACGGAAGCGGGGATTCAGGTGTGTAGTTGGGGATCTGGAACAGGTCTCCCCCACAGCAGACACACCATTCTGTGAAGGCCAGTGGAGGACCCACCCCAAAAGTGCAAGACACGCAGTCCCAGCTGGAATTTCACCAGTCACCTTGCCTGGTACAGAGGTGCTCAGCAGAGGAGCTGCAACACCTTAACTTGACTCTATCATTTATTTTTCTTAATATTTAGTCACACATCCCACCCTCAGTGTCTGCCAGTGGGGGGGGGGAGCATTTTGCCAAGCAAGTAGGGGGTGCCTTATAGAGGGGGTGCCACCAGCTACCAAAGAGGAAAGGCTGGCACAGCTGGGGCTACACAAAGACTTGGAATCCTGGGAATTCCAAAACTTTGTCCTCGGAGTCCCAGGGAGGCCCATCAGGGAAGTGCACAGGCTACCTGGTGGACTCAGAAACGGTCTACCCAGGCAGGGCTGTGATGCACCAACCTAATCCAATTCCTCCCATGAACACATGAGATACTGAGACCATTAGGAAGGGACTCTCCAAGGAGAGAAATGTCCAGCTCCTTCCTGTTCTCTACAATAAATCGCCTCTTTCTTCATAGTTGCCAGGAGAGGTAAATTCTCAATGGCTCTGAAATCCCTCCTATAGTCTGCTGTATCTGAGGCCCATGCCTCTAGCCCTGACCTGCAGCTTGAGACCTGAGTATGCAGCCACCTACCTGATGTCCTTTTGACCTTGGCGGAAAACCTCCCAGCTTTGGCAGTGCCTTTGCCAGGCTTTTCATTCCCTCTAGAACAGGGGTTCTCAAACTTCCTAATTCTGCAATGTATTTTCATAGTTAAAAAGGGGTCGTGACCCACAGGTTGAGAACCACTGCTCTACAAGATTCTCTGGGATGCAGTTCAGCAGCTTCCTTCAGGTGCCTCCTCTCCATAGGGTCTATCTCAATGCCTTGACCAGTGACCAGCATGGGCTCAGATACCCCAGGAATGTTCCTGGCTCTTGGGGACCTGGATAGGAAAGGAATGGGACAGGTGCTAACATGCTTGGTGCACAGAGCCCTCTCCTCTTCTCTGCAGAGACAGAAGCAGAGCCTGGCTGCACAAGTAGGCCTGGTGGAGGGGACCCTGCAGAGGCATTGCACAGAGCCTTTGCACAGCCCTGGACATTGGGGTGTCCTCAAAGAAGCCAGTGTAGCCTGAAGACAGTGGGATGGTAGGGACACAGAGGCCGTGGAATTAGTGGTCATTCTCTTGAGCTGGGCATACACTGAGCCTCACCACAATCTCACTGTCTCTCCCAGCACCCCAGGGGCCGGCCCAGATGTTGGGTCCACTTTACAGATTCCACAACTAAGAGTCAACAGGGTTTAAATGAAATCATCCTTGAAGTTACAGGGCAAACAGTTTCTCACACTTGACTAGTGACAAGAATCTCATGAGGGGCTCGCTGCCTGTAGCTCAAGCGGCTAGGGCGCCAGCCACATACACCAGAGCTAGTGAGTTCAAGTCCAGCCTGGGCCCGCCGAACAACGATGACAACTACAATTTAAAAATAGCCAGGCATTGTGACAGATGCCTGTAGTCCCAGCTACTTGGGAGGCTGAGACAAGAGAATTCCTTAAGCCCAAGAGTTTGAGGTTACTGTGAGCTGTGATGCCACTGCACTCTACCCAAGGTGACAGCTTAAGACTCTGTCTCAAAAAAAAAGAGAGAATTTCATGGGACTCTTGCTAGCCAGGTTCCCTACGTGGAGATTAGACTCACCACCCCTCTGGGCGAGTCTGTAGTAGGTCTGTTTGCCAGCGCCAGAGTGGAAGTTCCGGAATCACAGGGTGACTAATCCAGGACCTCCAAGCACCACCCCACCCTCCTCTCTTGCCCTGTTTCACAACCAGGCGATATTTAACCCAGGTGAGGTGCTCAGCTGCCCCCCTGCTGCTGGACACAAGGGTTATTTCCAGGGCTGTGCTGTTCTAAATAATTCCTACAGGGACACATTTGTGCACAGCTTTGTTTTCCATTGGATTGTTTCCTTGGGATAAGTTCCCAGAAGTGGGATTCCTGAGTGGAGGATGGATGCTTTTCCGCTTCTAATCCCCATCCCTAACAGAGTCTGGCTGCAGGATGAGGATCCGGCTTTTCTCTGGCTTCAAGGAGGGGCAGCCAGCAATTCCTGCCTGGCACTTCCGGAGGAAAATGACAGATCTGGCCCTTTCCTGTAACAGCTAATTACTGGCTCGTCGTGTTCACGGCTGTCAGGGCAATGAGGGCCCAGGTGACTCAATGCCTGGATTGCTCAGCCAGCCGGTGATGGATTTTCCTCCGTGGAGGTCACAGGAAGCAGGAAAATCATCCCTCTGATCCCCAGGAGGCAGATCTGTCAGCAGCTTCAGAGGCCCTGAAACCCAGTGGGCAGATAATCCTTCTCCTTTCAGACAACAAAGGGCTTCTGGCCCCTGGCCCCTTTGACCAGATGGACAGGACTGGCTGGTTGAGGGTCCTAGCTGAGGGCTGGGGCGGCCCCTGCACTGACCTGGGCTTCTTGCAAGGAATACCCCCTCCCAGGTCAGGGTCCCTGACTGGACCCAGCCTCTGAGTGGCTTGGGAAGGGCATGCGCAGGCTCCTCCCCAAATAAGCCCCTTCCTCCACCTAGGGGAGCTGGGGGGTCAGGAGTCAGCCCCTTTCCAGCTGTCCCTGAAACACTTTTTGATGCTGGCCATGGGGAGGAGGGAAAAGGGGAGCGCTGAGGGAGGCCAGAAAGGGAAGATGGTGAAGAGTCACCTGCCAGCACAAAAAGGAGAGGTCTCCACTTCCTGGGACTTCCCCTGTTTGCAGAGATAGGTGGGCCAGGCCTCTGTGCAGGACCCATCTGTGGGGAGTGCTTTGACCCTCCCCCCTCGACACCCTCTAACAAGAGCAGCAGGGGCCAGGCCTATGAGGCCAGCTTCTCAGTGTCACTGGGTCACTGGGTCCCTCAGCACCATCACCAGTGCACTCCCCTGGAGACCACAAAATGTCTGCCCCGACTCAGGCTCAAGGTCGTGAGTCCCCTGTCCCTGGTGGTGAACAAGCTAGGGCAGTATGGCCATCTTGCAGAGGTATAGGGCACAGCTTGCAGTGAAGGGAGACTATTTATATTCCTTGTTCTGTATCTTATGTCCATTTTGCAGCTGAGGAAACCAAGTGAGGTGCAGGGGCTAAAATGGTTTGCCTGGAGACCTGAAGACAGCTGGCACCTTCATGAATCATCACTATTATATTAGGCACCTGCCGTGTGACCAACCTTCTTTTTTCTGAGTCTCCCCTTGAACAGTTCTACCAGCCATTGTCCCAGTGGCTGCCTTCTGTCCACTCCTATAGGACTTGAACCACCCCCACCCACTCCATGCCATCCAAGTGGCTATTTATCCAGAGATGGCACTCTTTGGTCTCAAGGCAGCTGGAATGTCTGCTCTTGAGGGGACTGGGGGCTTCTATGTGGGTTGGGCCAACCCCAGCTATTGTGGGTAGACATAAAAGATTCCCATGCACTGCTGGAATTAGGCCCCATCCTGGTGCAATGGCTCTGGCTGCCTTCTCTGAAGGACTGTCTCAGGCCAGGATACCCATCCAGGGCCCACTGACCACAGATGATTTTAGAGAACCTCTGTGGGCAGGCCCAGGAAACAGGTCTCTCCATCTCTACCTCAGGAGATTCAGTTTTGAAAGACAATTGGGGAAGAAAAATAAAACCCTTGCCAATAACTCATCAGTTTGTACAATTGACCGAGTGTGCCTGAATGCAGGTTATTCTTGCTCTCCCTGTTTGATTCCATTCTGTTGGTTTCAATCCCTTGTTCTACCTGCTGATGTCCCTGGAATGTAGTGTTCTTGTGGGATGTAGCCATTGGCACAGCCTTCGTGATTCTGTCCAGACTTTTGAAATGGGCAGAATTTAAGGCAGAGACCTGTTGCCCACCCTTGGAGACCCTCTTACTCCATAGCACTGGTTCTCAACTTTCCTAATGCCACGACCCTTTAATACTGTTCCTCATGTTGTGGTGACCCCCGACCATAAAATTATTTTCATACACTTGTGTTTGTACAAGGTGTATGTGAGGCTTTTAGGTGACCCCTGTGAAAGGGTTGTTCGACCCACAGGTTGAAACCTGCTGCTCTAGAGTATCTTGATTTACAAAGTATGATCTCTGGGTTGTTCCATCCAGGGATTCCTGGCCTCTCCTCACTGCCCTGCCCTCCAGACTACTTTTCCCATTATGCTCAAAGGACAGCGTGAAGAGTTTGTTCCCCAGACAAAAATTACCTCTCATACTTCCATGCCTTCACTCACTGCGCTGTCTTTGCCCAGGCTCAAGGTCAACCAGACCCGGGGGCAGCCAGGCTCTGGTAAAAGATTGAACATCTCTCTGAGCTTTAGTTTCCCTGTTTATATATATATATATTTATATATTTATATATATATATATTTTTTTTGAGACAGAGCCTCAAGCTGTCACCCTGGAGAGAGTGCCGTGGCATCCACAGCTCACATCAACCTCCAATTCCTGGGCTCAAGCGAGTCTCTTGCCTCCGCCTCCCAAGTAGCTGGAACTACAGGCGCCCACCACAACGCCCAGCCATTTTTTAGTTGTAGCCATCATTGTTGTTTGGTGGGCCCGGGCTGGATTCGAACCCGCCAGCTCAGGTGTACGTGGCTGGCGCCTTAGCCCGTTGAGCCACAGGCGCCGAGCCAGTTTCCTTGTTTATAAAATGAAGATGGTCATCACATTAAAGGGTAGCAGTGAGGATCACAGGCCAAGAGCATAAAGTGCTCAGCATGTATGGACTGAATGAACAGGCCGATGTCCCTGTCCTCAAGTTGACAGGCTAGCAGAGAGTGGGAAGGAGGCAGCAGTGCAAAGTGCCACAAACAAGACCAAAGTGCTGTGGGAATGACTTTATACTAGGCAATGATTCCACTGGGGAGCGAGGGAGACTTCATGGGTAGAGATACTGTGCTAAGCCTAGGAGGAGACTCTGTTTCTGCAGGCAGCAGAGTGGGGGAAGAGCATCCTAAGAGAGCCACTCTGAGTTTCCTACAGCCCTGCCAGCACCAGCTTTTATCATTTTAATGGTGTGGTGTGACTTAATAGAGGTGCAATGGTGCCTGGGAGCAACCTCACCCTGCATTTTTTTGAATGCCTATTACCCTTTAAGGCTGACTCTGAGAGAACCATAATTCCTTAAAGAATGAGTCCAGGGAAATCATTCTCCTCTAGCTTGAGATTATAAAATGAACTCAGCCCTGGAGAATGTGGGTGAGTTTTGGGAAGCCATGCATTTGAGATGATGACAGACCCTCTTGGAAGGGGGTGGAGGGGAATAGGAAATCCCACAGGCAACAGGTGGCACCCTGGGCGGCCACTCCTGTGATTTGAGGAGTTCAGTTAGGTTTTTCTAGCTGCCTAGAATTCCACCATCACTCATGTGCCTTGTAGTGACAAGGGCCTCAATTAAAATGTAAATATTTTGTCTGGGAGAGGGAACACTTTGTTACTGAGGGAAAGAAAAAATAGAAACTTACTTTAGTTGAGTACCCACTGTGTGCCAAGAACAAAAAGGGCACCACTCACATTGTCTTTGAATCTAGGCAGCCTGGCAAGGCAGGGAAGCTGCCCACCCCTGCAGATGAAGGAATGGAACCTCGGAGGGCCAGGAGGTCACCAAGTGCTTGGCAGAGCCAGGATCAGAACCAGAGCTCTCCCCACTGCACTCAGCCCTTCTCCTGCTTCTGAGCTCCTGGCTCCCTGCAGTGTGAGAGGAGACAACGCCAGGGTTCTTAGGTACTTGGACCTGGTTTGAAAAGCAGCCCTCCTCCAACTAGCTGTGCTGCCTAAACTCATCTGTAGGTAGAGTAGCAATAGTACCTGCCCCTCGGGGCTGTGGTGGGGACAAAGGAGACATGAAAAGTCAGTGACACAGCACCTGGGCCAAGGGCTCAGTGAAAGGCAAGTCCGCCTGTTCTTATCAACTCATATGTGTTTAGACATTCACAGTCCCAGCTTCTGACCCAGGCACAAACTGCCCCTTCTTCAACTTTGGGATCTGGAAGAGAATGCAAGTGGTGACCCAAGCAGACAGCTTGTGAATGAGTTTACTCATGGTGACTAGTGGCCACTGCTAGCCATGGATTCCCTCTCCTTCCTCCCAGCCACCATCCTTAAGCAAACACAGTGCAGTGCACCTACCTGGCCCACTCTCCTTTCCCCCAGAGCCTAGTTCAGGAAGCTACACAGAGACTATATTCAGAGTCCCCACTTGCACCACTGACCCTCTGCTCTCCCTAAGGCCAGAAGTGGGACACTTGCCTGTTGTACGTCTCTGAAGCAGACAGCCCATCAAATTCACATCTCCTGGTGGGGAGGAGTCTGGAGAAATAATTAGTACCTGATCTATCGAAAATTGCACGGTGCCTGGAGCATGAAGTGAGCAGGCCACTGGCCCACTGCTGTGATTACAGGAAGCAAAGACGCTTGGCTGCTGATGGCCAGCAAGTGCAGCCACAGGCACCTTTAATTGCAGGTTCCTTGGAGCTGCTGGTGGCTCACTCTAAAAGCACGCAGTGTTGCCGAAGCGAAACGCAGTGGCTCATGCTGTAATACTAGCATTCTGGGAGGCCAGGGGATAAAGGGTGGATTGCTTGAGCTCAGGGCTTAGAGACCAACCTGAACAAGAGTGAGCTCTATCTCTACTAGAAATAGAAAAACTAGCCGGGCATTGTGGCGGGTGCCTGTAGTCCCAGCTACTCAGGAGGCTGAGGCAAGAAAGATCGCTTAAACCCAGGAGTTTGAGGTTGCTGTGAGCTGTGACGCCATAGCACTCTACCTGGGGTGACAGAGTAAGACCCTGTCTGAAAAAAAAAGCAGACAGTGTTGTGGGCCTGCCTTCTGCCTTACTATGGCCATGGCTCTGTCCTTGGTGCCATCCCAGGAGAGCAGCCCTGGCAGCAGGTAACCTCATCCCACTCTGAAGAGGAGGAAACTAATGTGCAGGTAGGTCAGGTCACTGGCCTAATGCCCCACAGCCAGAGGCGGCTGGGAGGTGAACCCAGCTTTCCCTGATGCAGAGTCTAGTCACCTGACCACAATGCCAGCCAGCATCCCATGGCTATTACTGTCATCACGATAGAAGACTGGTAATAGTCACTGTAACT
The DNA here is from genome assembly GCA_963574655.1 of Perodicticus potto. Classification (NCBI taxonomy): domain Eukaryota; kingdom Metazoa; phylum Chordata; class Mammalia; order Primates; family Lorisidae; genus Perodicticus; species Perodicticus potto. The sequence continues at coordinate 19,534 of CAUYRH010006299.1, forward strand.
ATTAGTATCATGTGGGCTGTGCTGCAGACAGGCCAATCTGGGTGACTGCACCATCAGGGCCAGGTGCCTGGCCAGCGCCTACAGCAAGGCAGGGTCCTGTCCAAGCTTGCACTCTCTTGGAGAGTGCCCGTGTGACCCAACACCTTTGGCAATGGATACAGTGGAGATTCAAGGATGTGAACATTGAAATGCAACCAGGGGCACTCAATGTTTTTAAAAAACACGATCCCAGGGCGGTGCCTGTGGCTCAAAGGAGTAGGGAGCCAGCCCCATATGCCAGAGGTGGCAGGTTCAAATCCAGCCCCGGCCAAAAACTGAAAAAAACAAACAAACAAACAACAAAAAAAAACACGATCCCACCACATAAGCTGAGCTCCTTCTGCAAAAGGCTCCTGCTTCTGCTGGCTGAGGGCATGGACGATGGGCATAGCCTGCTTGGGCTCAGAGCCTGGCACTTCTGCCTACTCCCTGGGAAGTGACTTTACCTGTCACTCTGTTTCCCCATTTGCTTAACAGTATAAATTTCAACGTCACTGTGAAGACAAAGTGAGACAGACTTGTGCCAGACCCATGTTGGTGCTCATTGAATGTCTGTCTATATTATTGTCCCTCCAGGTGGGGACAGACAAAGTTGGAGGTGTGGGCTGACCAAGAGAGATGACTGTAGGCCAACTTTCTGGGAGATCTGACCCTATGGGAATGTTGCCTCGGGTGTGTTAGATGTGTGGCTGCCATGGCTGGGACGTTCCTATGGCCCCACCAGGTATGTGCTCTGGGCTGGTGAAGCCAGAGGGCTTGTGAAGACCGCTTGGCTCCCAGGGGCCCAGCGGCCACAGTGGAACCTGCCAAACAGGTTCCTTGCTTCCCTGTCCCCATCAGGATTCCAGCTGGATCTTGTTCTGGTCTGTCCTGTCAGCAGGGACTATAGGAAAGAGGTAGGAATTATTCAAGGCCCATCTAGCTGCCCCACCTCTGGGCTTGGAGGCCAAGGCTATAGCCTTAAGATCCAGGAGCCCAGTGCCTGTGTCAGCCCAGTGCTGGTCCTGTGGGCTCCTGACAGAAAGGCTGCCTGGCCTATGGCTGCCTGAAAGGGATGGCCCTGGAGGCACAAGCTGAGAAGCATCATCTTCCTGCAGAATTCTGAGTCCTGGGCATCTAGGATTCCCTTTGTCTCCCAGACTTTGGTCCTGCAAGTTCCTGTGCCAAGGGGACACGACACAGGAGCTTCTTGCTCAGGCATGGCTCCCTGGGCCCATCCCTGGGGCTTAGGAGTTAGCAGCACCCAGCTGAGGCCTGCCTAATGAACCCTAAGCCTCAGGCTTCTCCCCAGCACCCAGGCCACCCTTCAGGGTCTGATGCAGGACCTACCCTGGAAATACTGGGACAGTGAGAGAGAGACTGACGTGTCATTGAATGGTTCAGGACAGAGAGCACCAGAAACTATTTGTGGTATGGAGTTAGCCCTCACCAGCGTCCTCAAGCCTGAATCTGCCCAGATCCAGAGCTTCTACTGGTGACACCACACCAACCACTTCACCCATCTAGTAATCCAGATGCCCATCCACACATCTGTCTGTTCTCGCAGTCAGTCAGACACAGCACTGCACAGTCAGTAAGGGCACAGAAATTGGGCTCAGGCAGGATTCCAATTCGGATTCCACCATTGCCATGAGCTTTGTGAGAGGAATCCCGTTACTGCATCTCTCTGCCACCTTCCCCAGCTGTGAAGTGAAACTCATGGCACCTGTGGCTCAGGGGCTGAGTGTGGGTTAGGTGAGATATTATGTGGGCAGGGCTTAGCATGTATCTGGCACAGAGTGGGGGCCTGATAAATGGCTGGTGTTTGCACACCTGCATTCCCATTTCTGAAGCACCTAGTGGATACTAGGTCCTATGTCAGCGCCAGGGTTCCAGGACTGAATGAGAAGTCCCAGTACTCATCTGAGCTAGAGAGATGGGTTTGGAGCATTGTTTCAGTGGGGCTGAGGGAATGGACGCTCTGAAAGGCAGCCCAGGAGGCTTGGGCCACTGCAAGAGGAGGAGAAATGTGGCTGAAGAGGGTGAGCTGGGTCTGGTCAGAGAACACACTAATTGGGGTCACATCAGAACAGGCCTTGAGAGCAAAAGAGAAGTCACCAGTTAAGAAGGGGACAACAAGGCCACCCCAGGCAGAGGCAGCGGCACAAGCTCAGCAGGAGAGTAGGCCTGGAGAGTGCATGAGGGATGGATGGCAAATGGATGAACTGAGTCAATGGGCTGGGAGGAAGGGCAGGAAGGGTCCCCAAAGAGCAAGGGCCAGATGACTAGCCATGCTCTCTGCACCTGCTCTGTGGGCAGGATGGAGCTCGGGAAAGACCTGGCTCAGACTTGGCAGTTTTAGAGAAGGATGAATTGGTGAGGCTGAGGCCACCAGGGCTTCTGGGACTGGCCAGTAACCAGCAGAAATGGGAGGACTGAAGCCAGAGACATGCAAGACCTGCCTAACAGTCCACAGGGAGCATTCCCAAGCAGGTGGGAGCTGGGTCTCCAGGTAGAGGCACATAAGAAGCAGGTGCTGAGGGCGTGGGGTGAATGGGGCATGTGAACCATGATTTTGTCGGCAAAGTTTCTTCCTTTCCATCTTCTATGAATGAAAACAACACTAAAAAGCTTTGCTTTACTTTTCAGGAGAGGCGAGTGGGGTCACCTGTGACCTAGTTTCTTGTCCCAGCTCCTGGATCCCGCCACCTCCGAGGTGGCATGGTCCAGCCAGTCCCTTCTAACTTCCCATGTGCCCTCAGTTGTGTCACTTCCCCACTCTGGGCCTCAGTTTCCTTTGGGTTAATGGAGCTAGCCATACCTGCTCTGCCCACCATGAAGGATGGCAGGGGAATGGAAGACAGAGCAGTGCTTCTGGAAATCTGAAACACTGGGTCCCAGCTCATGTGCCCCCCTTCTTTCCTGTAAGGAGCCTCTGTTCCTGGTCACCTTTGGACTGTGGTGTGGCCACCAGAGAGATGGGTGGCACTAAGGGTCCCCCTGGTGGCTTGAAGAGTTGCTGCAGCCACACAGGCCCTGGAGCGCTCATTCCTTGACATCCACTGATAACAGATAAGGCCTTTCTTGTGGACCAAGATCATGTGCTAGGCACTTTGTCGTGTACCAGCCCAGGGAAGCATCAATCTCCAGACAGTCTCATGAGGCAGGCATTATCTCCATTTCATACATGGGGACACCTAGAAAGGATTGTTCCATATTATCGGCTGCTTAACAGTCATATAATAGATTATGCAAAACCATTGTTCAGTGAAATAAGGAAGAGACGGAACTTTAATATGTATTTATTTTAAAAATAAAGAATGATGGGCTTGGCCCCCTTAGCACAGCGGTTACGGCGCCAGACACATACACCAAAGGTGGCGGGTTCGAACCTGGCCTGGGCCAGCTAAACAACAGCTAAAATTATAATAACAGCAACAAAAAATATCCGGGTGTTGTGGCGGGTGCCTGTAGTCCCAGCTACTCGAGAGTCTGAGGCAAGAGAATCGTTTGAGCCCAGCAGTTTGAGGTTGCTTAAGCTGTGACGCCACATCACTCTCCTGTGGGCAACATAGTGAGACTCCATCTTAAATAAATAAATAATTAATAAATATCATGCTGGTGCATGCATAGACTCTCTCTGGTAGAGCACACAAAGATTGGCATCACTGAGGGTTTTCCAGAAGGGTAGCTGGGAGGCTGGGGCATAGGCCGGGTCACAGGGTAAGAAGGAACTATTTTCACTGTATTTAGTTTTGTACTTTTTGACTTTCATACTATCTAAAAGTGTTACCTATATTTAAAAATACTTTAAAGATTTAAGAAGTCATAGACTCACAGACTCAGTAACAGAAAAGACTTGGAAGTATCTTAATTTTTCCCCTCAGTTATAGCAGAACTATAGGGGCTACTTAGCAATTACTTGCTTGCTTCCAGTAATGGGGTGCTCACCCCTTAACTGGCCAACTCTCAGTCTAGAAAGGCCTTTTCTGAATGAGCTAAAACAGACCTGCCTGGTTTATACTCCCTTTACTGGGATAATCTTCAGGAATCTGTAGGTTGTCTAATATGGGCTGAGCACCCACTGGCTGCCAGTGTTTATGGATTTAGTCCCCAAGGAGCTCAGAGTCCAATTTCTGGGACCTTTGTATTGGGATTCTGAGTCCATTTGGTACAAGCCCCCCAACAATGCAGAACTCATTGCCCGCCCCCCTTCATGGCACAGTTGTTACTGGACAAAGAAGTTCCGGCCACCTGTCACTGTCAGCCAATATGCAGAGATGGGGACAGATCCACCAAACTTTATATATCAGAAGGCCAGAAATTCTAGAGAACAATGAAAGTAGCCTCTCCAAGGCTGCTTGGTTCTTCCATTTCCAAAATCACAGTTTTATACAGAAAAGTTAAAAGCAAGGACTGTACTAACTCTTATTTTAAACAATAGTATTTAACCATTATCTTAAACAACAGTAATTGCCATAACCCACGACCCATAATGAACAATAATTGACATAATCCATGACCCAGAACATTTCTAATTCAAAAGTTAATCTCCTAAATCAATTGCTCTAAACTACTCAAGATATGCACTTTTAGGTTAAAGCCCTAGCCTGACTCCATCTTATTCTCAGTACACGTGCTCTCACAGTGGGCAGGTGGTTATTTGCAACAACAGAGAGGAAGCCTTGTTGCCCAGTGCCCCCGGGCTACTCACGGTACCCTAATCCATTGTGCTGCATCATCTTGTTCCACCTCCTTCTACCAGTTTTTGCAGAACTGCATCACTGGCCTAGATTCCAGCCCAACATCCCTGAGCCTCAGTTTCCTCATATATAAAGAGAGGGTTAATGACAATATTACCCAAGAAAGTTGCAGTACAGATCAAGTGAGATGATGGGGCTGGGCACTGTGGACTGGAAGAGAGCCAGGGACATAATAAAGGGGATTTATCCGCTCAAGGCTGCTGCCAGCTTGAGGACAGAATGGTGTACATGGGAGCATGTGGGAGTGTGGAACTGGGGCACAGGACATGGGGTCTCCCTGGTCACAAAGATTCTGTATTAGTTTGCTAGGGTGGCTGTAACAATTGAAATTTACTCTCTCACAGTTCTGGAGGCTGGAAGTCTAAGATCAAGGTGTGGGCAGGGCTGGTTCCTTTCGAGGCTGTGAGGGAGAGTCTGTTCCCTGCTTCTCCTCTGGCTGGCAATTGCTGGCATTCCTTGGCTTGTGGAAATCTCACTCTGATCTCTGCCTTCCTCTTTATGTGGTGTTCTCCTCAGGTGCTTGTCTCACTGTCCAAATGTCCCTTTTGTAAGAATATTACTCATGCTGGATTAGTTACCCTAATGACCATCTCAACTAATTACATCTGCAATGACTCTATTTTCTTTTCTTCGCCTTCCTCCCTCCCTCCCTTTCTCCCTTCCTTCCTTCCTTCTTTTCTTTAAACAGAGTCTCACTATGTCGCCCTCGGTAGAATGCCATGGTGTCACAGCTCACAGCAACCTCAAACTCTTGGGCTTAAGCGATTCTCTTGCCTCAGCCTCCCAAGTAGCTGGAACTATAGGTGCCCGCCACAACACCTGGCTATTTTTTTGTAGTTGTCACGGTTGTTTTTAGCAGGCCCAGGCCGGGTTCAAACCCTCCAGCCCCGGTGTATGTGGCTGGCGCCTTAACCACTGAGCTATGGGTGCCAAGCTCAATGACTCTGTTTTCAAATAAGGTCAACTTCTGAGGTCCTGGGGTTAGGACTCCCACATATTGATTTTAGGGGAACACAATTCAGCCCATCACAGATCCCCTTGTAGTTCTGGCTCCAGCACAGCCTGGACATAAGACTGTGAGAGTGACTTTGTTCTTTAGGCCTCGTTTCCTCATGTGGGATTGAACTAACCATGGGGTTCTTTCTGCTTAGAACTTGTAGGGACTCTGTGACTTCTGGTGTAGTAGTCTACCCCCCACCTACCCACCCACCATGCCCTCATGATGTTCCAAAGGAGTCTCTCTCTCTCTCAGTGGGCTGTGACTGTCCCACTGGCCCTAGTGCTCTGGAGTCCCTCCTCTGGACTCTCTTTAGAGGTTCCAGGTCCCCCCCTGCCCAGGATTGACTGGGATGTGTGGGCGGGACCTAAGGGCAAAGCCACACCAGGAGGACTTACCTGGGGCGGGACTTGGGATAGGGGCTGAAGGTGGGGGCTTGGAGTGGACACAGAGCAGGGCCAGCTAGGGTGAGTCTGCCTATGAGGCACAGTCTGACCTACATTGTGGTTCTTGCTGTAGTGCACTAGTCATCCATCTGGGACCAGACCCTGAGTCAGGAGAGGGGAAGGGGAGGAGTAGCTTTGCTACACACACATGTGTGTGTGTTTGAGGATCCTGAACTCTTGTGTTGGGGTAGAGCTTAGAGATCATCAAGGCTCTAGCAGAGATCTCCTTAAATGCACTCAGAGTGGTATCTGGGCAGCCTCTCCTGCCTTACCTCTGAGGACAGGAAGCTCACTACTTCTGGGGGAAACCTGATCCCTGTTTATTAGACTGAACTGAAACCTTGTTCCTGATGGCTGCAGCTCTACCCTCTGGGCATCACAGAGAAGGGCTGCTTCTCTTTCTCATTCATTGACCCTCACCCCATCCCCAAACATCCCTCTTTTCTTCTATTGCCTAAATATATCAAGTTTCTCATAAAATCTAAAATCACATCCTCTCGACATCCTACACTCTACCTCTGAATATTCTGCCTTTGACCTTCTTTTTTTTTTTGAGACAGAGCCTCAAGCTGTCACCCTAGATAGAGTGCTATGGTATCACAGCTCACAGCAACCTCCAACTCCTGGGCTTAAGCGAGTCTCTTGCCTCCGCCTCCCAAGTAGCTGAGACTACAGGCGCCCGCCACAACGCCCGGACATTTTTTGGTTGCAGTCGTCATTGTTGTTTGGCGGGCCCGGACTGGATTCGAACCCGCCAGCTCAGGTGTATGTGGCTGGCTCCTTAGCCTGTTGAGCCACAGGCGCCAAGCCTGCCTTTGACCTTCTTATCACCAAATTGCTCTGAGAAGCCAAACCCCAAATAGGGGATCATTCCCCTTGTTCTGAGTGTAAGACCTCTATTAATGCAGCCAGGACCACAGTAGCGTTTTGGGTGGCTCTATCACCTGACTTCTGTTTAGACTATCTCACAGGTGCTGTTTCTGTACAGGCAGGTATTTGAACTTAACTTAACCCCTATAAATGTCCATTGTGGTACACTGGCCCATTATTTTAGCTTGTTATAATCCTTGGGGATCCTGAGGCTGTTATATGATGATCTCCTATCTCACTAGCCTTGTGCTATTCCAAACGCACATTATACATGTGCACACCCACATACACACACACACACCCCATCTGTGACTATCTGCATATACATTGTGGGGGTAAGAAGAAGGTGGAAAGCAGACCCCCCCCCCTCAGCGCCCATCCTGATCCTCAGCTCTATCCTTGACTGGGATTCAGACCTGCCTGGACAAGTCTGGCTCTGTGGTGACTGGGTGAGCCAGTTGGGTAGATTCCCATTAGGGACTGAGCTTCCCAGGGGCAGGCGGGACCCACAGGAGGGGCAAGGTGACCAGTGCATTGGGGAGGGCAGCTGCCATGCACACTGGGCTTCTGACAAAGCTCCTCAGGGAAGTCCCTTGTACACCTTTACCTTTCACACCTCTGTTGTCTTAGCTGCAGTCTCAGGGAAGTTGAGCTGACACTGAGGGGACAACCAATGGAGAGTCTGTGATATCCGGCAGAGCCCCTGAAGTAAGACACCCTACATTATGGACCCTAGAGCTATGTCTTAGCCAGTGGAGTGTGGGCCCCTGTGGCTTGAGATCTGCAGAGCTGGGGTGGGGGTAAAACAGGCGTGGGCCCAGCCAGAGCCCCCTGGAGCTGGGATGAGAGTGCAAACTGCAATGGGCCTCCAGGGTGCTGTGAAGTGGTCCTGGGCTGGCAGCAACAGACCTATAGGAGGCTCTGACACATGTTCTAAGTGGGGTTTAACAGTTCCTCTTACCAAAAAGTTAGCAGGTGGAGGCTGCTCTATGGACTCAGGGCCCTTCCCTCCTTTACAGGGGCCACTGTTCTAGCTGGAGACAGAGGAGGAGAATGAGCAGGCCCAGTTCTCCCATCTGTAAAACGGCAACCCTGTTTTCTCACTCTGACATTGTGTGCTAGGAATTTCCCCTGGATCTTTGGTTTTGAAAAAAATGCTCTTATACCTTTCAGTTACCATTGGCCCATTTCCCCAGATCCAGAACAGGACTGGAAACCCCCAGAGAGTGAGAAGAGCACTGAGAGCAGAGTCAGGCATGTCTTGGAGTGGCGCTGCAGCTCAGGGATGCCTGCAAGCTGGGCAGCGAAAGAGCAAAACTGCCATCATTCCTCACGGGACTCGTGCTGAGAAAAGGGAGGCTGCAGAGGGACTTCCCTGGAGGCAGGAGCTCCTGCACTTGGCTTCAGAAATTCTCCCAGCCCAAGGCGTCCTTGGGGACCTGAGCTCAGAGTGTGCAGACATGTGCCTCCCAGGGCTTCTGTGCAGCAAGAGAGTGTGCATGGGATGGGTTAGGGCTGGGAACAGAGTGCTGGGGTTTGGGGGTGGCATCTGGCAGTCCCACGCTGGGGGGCTTCTGCTGCATTTCCCATTTAACTCTTCTCTACCCAGATGAGGAAATGGTGATCTCAGGGCTCTGACTTAGATGTAGGCTAGAATAGTGTTACTTGTTATGTTAGGAAAAACAAGTCTTAAATAGGCAAATAATGAACCAGGTTTTGGCTGCAGGACTTTTCAGAGCCTAAGCATGCAGAGTTGTGTCTTGAATCTCTAGAAAGTGCTCATAATTCGATATTCCCAAACTTATCTAACCAGGGCCTTATGTGACCCCAGTCCCTGTTAACAACACCAGGAAATCATATTTTACAGAACAGAGCATGTGAAATGTTAGAACACTTGAGGTCTGAATCTCCCAGAAGACGTTGGGCCGTGCAGTGCAGATGAGGAGCACAGGTATGCAGATGGTGAAACTGAGGCTCAGTGAGGGCCTTCTCTCAGGCCACACAGTAAGTTATAAAGAGCACAGATTTGAATCCCAAATTACATGCCTAGAGGGATAAGGCCAGACAGCTGGTGGCAAGCTGGAGGAAGAAGGCAGGCCAAGGGGACAGGCTGGCATTCCAAAGGGAGGTGTTATTGTTTTTCATTTGCTTTTTTTTTATTATTGATTTATTAATTTTCAAATGCTAGCAGGGAACTTTGAACCCATACAGAATGCAGGGCGGTATAATGATAATGAGCCCTGAATCTCCACCACCTGCTCTACCTGTTGTAGGAGACCAGATGATTCAAGGGAAGGAGACACGAGAGTTAAGCTTTGAACACTCTGTAAGAATAAGAAACACCTGTGATATAACATCTCGATAATACCTTGGTGATAAGGGCATGGGGAAGGGATTTGGCTCTCCTTAACAGCAGAGCACAAGAGCATGAGTATCAGTGCTTGGCAGTCTCCACACCTGTGGTGCAAATAGCCATGGGATCACTTCTATAGGTAGCTGCAGGAGAGGTTAGTCTAGATGCATTCTCTCACGCACTCGCTCACTCTAACTCTTTTGCTCCTCCTGCTCGGAGGGCACCTGCCCAGTGCCCTCCTACGGAAGACAGCTAAGATGCGCTTTCCTACTAAGGCTGTTTCTCTCCCTCAAAGACTGTTTCTCTCTCTCTTTCTCTCCTGCTAAGATGAATTGCCTTCCAGCACCTAAGGGGAGTTGATCCCGAGCAAGGTAGTACAGCAGTCTGCATCCTGACAGTTTCATAGGCCAGGGTGGGCGACCTGGCATCCCGGGCCCTGACAACCTGATACCAATTTATGGTCAGTCTTGTGTCCCTACCCACCCACTGCCTCCCCTCCGAGGGATAATTTTGAAGCACATCCCCACTGGGGTCTTCTGATGGTGACCCAAAAGAGATCTAGTAGCATGGGACATAGGACACTCAGTGTGCTAAAGGTAGAGTGGGGGGAACATACGGGACCCAAGAAGGAAGCATTCTAGAGGCCCAGATAGGACAGCCCCAGACAAAATTGACTGTAGAGCAGGTGTGGATATCCAGGGAACAGAGAACAAGGGCCCCTGCCCACCACTCCGAGTGGAGACTTTGGGGCAAAGCAGTTGAAATGCTGAACAGATGAGGCACTTCCTTGGAAATAATCTCGGGGAGTACATTCTAAGGAGCATTCCATCCCTGCCCATGCTATAAAGACTCCAGTGGCTTTGGCTTGATCGGCAGGGGAGACAGGTGAGATGGGGGTGGGGTGGAAGATGCCTCCAAGGGGAAGAAATTGGCCGTGGGCTGGGCCTCTTTGTTTCTGGGCATCAGTTTCACTGTCTCAGCCAGGAGAGGCTGGACATGAACTCTAGGATCTCCTCTCCCAAGAAACTGTTGGTTCTGGGGTTAACACAAAGGCTCCCCCTTCACTGCAGTGATGACTCCATCTATCCATCCATCCATTTCTTCCACTTTAAGAGGCCACACACAGGCCCACTGAAATGAGGTAGCCCCAGCCTTAAGGTCTAGGAGAGACATGAAGGGGCAGAGAGCAAGTGCTACTTGCTAGGTGACCTCTGGGAGGCAGGGAGGGCTGCAGCTGGTGCTTCTCTTTCAAATCAATTGCATATATAAAAATGTATTTTCTTTTTCTTTTTCTTATTTTTGGAACAGAGTATCACTTTGTTTGCCTTGGTAGAGTACCGTAGCCTCATAGTTCACAGCAACCTCAAACTGCTGGGCTCAAGCGATTCTCTTGCCTCAGCCTCCCAAGTATCTTTGACTGCAGGCGCTCACTATGCCTGGCTATTTTTAGAGATGAGGTCTCGCTCTAGTTCAGGCTGGTCTCAAAGCTGTGAGCTCAGGCAATCCACCCACCTCAGTCTCCCAGACTGCTAAGATTACAGGTGTGAGCCACCGCACCTGGCCTAAAAATGCATTTTCATACAAGTGATCTCCAGCCTTTGGTAAGGCTGAAATGCGGAGCGGAAGCCCTACCTGGCGTGATCTCAGAGGATCTATGCCCCAGCACTGTCTTGGGAGTCAGGACCCCTGGGTTCCTGCCCTCTACTGCCACCAACTCCACCTGTGGCCTTCAGGGAATAGTTCTGCCTCTGGAGCTAGTGGGGTTCAAACTTTGAGCCTTTCACTCTATGAACTGATTATGACTCATTGTTGTTTTCTCCTCATGCCTCAGTTTCTCCACCTGTACATGATGGGGAGAGTGCTGGCAACACAGGCTGTTCCAGGCTGTGGGGGTGGAGGTGGTGGTGGTGGTGTGGTAAGAAATGTCATGGGGATGGCAGAAAAACAGCAAAATCACCCCAGAGTTCATGGGAGACCCGTGAAGACTCAGAGCAATGAGGGATTCCTGGAGGTCCCTCAGGCACCTGGGTGGGGTTGGGAGAAGCAATGGGATGTGGTGCCATATATCTCTTGCGTTAAACTGTGCCAACATGAGGCCAGCATGAGGTGGCACAGGAACAGCCCCTGGCACAGTTGCAGATTTTTAATAAATATCCATTTCTGTCTTTTGTTTTCTTCTTTTTCCAAGATTACAATTAAAAATAGATGTTTTGAAAAGAGACCAGGAGATTGTCAAGCAGGCAGATCAAATGATCTGATTTGATTTTTGGTGACTGGCAGGGTCTGCAGAAGGTGGCATTGTGCAGATAGTGGCATTCTGGACAGCAGTTAAATCACATGAATTGCCCTTCACCACAGATGAATGGCAAACACTGGAGGGAGGGGAAAGACCTAAGTTACCAAAAACAGAGACAAAAACACACACAGCAAGAGCCCGTTTGTAAAAAATTTAAGAACATACCAGGCAACATTCTATGTCCTCTGTGGTGCTTGCACATGGCCACTTCCAGGAGACCGTCCCCCAGGAGCAAGGGAAAGGGTCGTTCAACCCATGTGAGGGCCTGTGATAGCTCCCACTTACTTAGCACGTACTACATGCCAGTCACTCTGCTCACAGCTTCATTCATTACCCGCCACTTAACAGAGGAGTTGGCTGAGGCACAGAGAGTTTGCATGACCTGGCCAAGGATGCAGAATCAAGTGCAGAGCCAGGACTCAAACCCAAGGCTCTTGATGACCAACCACATAGCCTCTCACACTGTGGTGCACAGTTCCTCATGTCTTAAAAAAGATTTCAGACATCTGAAGTAAATGTGATCAAATATTAACATTGGTAACGTCTGGTGGCATGCTCTTGGGCGTTCCTTCTTCTGCTTTTTGTAATTTCCTATAGGTATGGAATTACAAGAGCCCTTGGTCTCTGAGGCCTCTGCTGGCCCAGGTCCCTTGCTTTGCAGTGACCCAAATCACACAGGCTGTCCTGCTACTGGGGTGGCAGAGTGACCAACTTACTCTCCAGTACTCACAAGACGATCCTGGCACATTCTACTGATGCGGCTAAGAGTGGCCAGAGGAGGCCTGGGCCCCAGAGAGGATTACAGTGGGGCAGGCCCTCCAAAGGAAGTAACAACCATGTAATCAGCAGCTGTCTGGTCTGCAGGCGTGGGTGCTTGGCTACCCACATTGACCGAGCCTGCCCGGAGAGGCTCTGGGTGTTCCTCTGGCCTGTGTGTCCCAGTTCAGGCAGCTAACAATGCCCACTGGGGTCCTGGAAACATAAGCAATGTTCCTACACCATTGTGCAGCCCTCCTGATACAGAATGGCCGGCAGCTGTCTGGTCTCACCTTGCCCCTCTCCCACTCAGGAGGCAAACTAAGGCTGAGGTGGGGGAGAGACCTGCATGGGGTCCCCTGGGGAATCTGAAGCAGGGCTGGGCATCCTCCTTGTGCCAGGCATCCTTTGCGGGCTGTGAATCATTTGCTGAAGAAAATTGGGAGGTTTTCTCAGCCAGAGAGTGGCTTCTGAGGCTGTGTTTCCATCAGACAGAGCTTGAGGCACCTTCAGCTCAAAGGAACAGCTTTGTCCCACTTGCCCAAAGATGTTTTCCCTGCCCCACTGCAAACATCCCTAGCTCCAGACAACTTTTGGTGAAACTAAGTCATTTATCCCATGGCTACTGGCTATGGCAGGAGCTCAGGGTGTGGAAATACCCAAGTTAGAGTATTTGATCATCACATTTATCCATTTGTCCATTCATGGGCTTATTTATTTGTACAAATAATAAATTGCCCAGTATGTACCAGGTGCTATCCCCTGGGGGTTCAACAAACAGGGCTCCTGCCCACACTGGTGGTTATTAGAGGACTCACTTCTGATTTCTACAACACTAAGGTTAGTTTCATCTGAAATTGACTTGGTTCTTCCAGCTTTCTTTTGATGAGTGGTGACATGATATAACTTTTTCCACCTCTTTATTTTTCACCTGAGTCTTTATTTTTAAAGTGGGTTTCAAGCCCTGTTTTATTTATTTATTTATTTTTTTGAGACAGAGCCTCAAGCTGTCACCCTGGATAGAGTGCCGTGACATTACAGCTCACAGCAACCTCCAATTCCTGGGCTCAAGCAAGTCTCTTGCCTCCGCCTCCCAAGTAGCTGGGACCACAAGCGCCCGCCACAACGCCCAGCCATTTTTTGGTTGCAGCCGTCATTGTTGTTTGGCAGCCGGGCTGGATTCAAACTCGCCAGCTCAGATGTACGTGGCTGGCGCCTTAGCCCGTTGAGCCACAGGAGCTGAGCCTGTGAACTTAATTCATATGATGACATGATGACAGCTTTAATGGCTGTTCCAGAAAAAGAGTTCCAAAATTGCTTTGTGCATGGCTTCCCAGGAGGAGGTCGTCGTCCTCAAGAAAAGAACCTGAATGTGGATGGAGCTTTAACATCCATTATTTATGGAACATATAGGAGACTGGGCTAAACAATATTATGGGAGTTCAGTCAACAAAATTCATCCTAGGAAACTACCAGAACAAAAATTCAGGACAAACAACATGGTTTTGTCAACATAAAAATTGCAGTTAAAAACAAAAACAAAAACTAAAACATGTGAATCAATAATAGTATGAGGGGCTTGGCGCCTGTGGCTCAACGGGCTATGGAGCCAGCCACGTACACCTGAGCTGGCGGGTTCAAATCCAGCCCGGGCCCACCAAACGACAATGACAGCTGCAACCAAAAAATGGCCGGGCGTTGTGGTGGGCGCCTGTAGTCCCAGCTACTTGGGAGGCAGAGGCAGGAGACTCGCTTGAGCCCAGGAATTGGAGGTTGCTGTGAGCTGTGATGCGACGGCACTCTATCCAGGGTGACAGCTTGAGGCTCTGTCTCAAAAAAAAAAAAAAAAATTAGGGCCGAATGCGATGCATCGATGCAGGCTGGCCGGCCCGCGCGCCCGTTTGTTGTTTGTTTTTTTTTGGAGGGGCTCGAGGGTTGGGCCTG
>CAUYRH010006302.1:0-13061 GCA_963574655.1 Perodicticus potto
CTGTGGCATCACAGCTCACAGCAACCTCCAACTCCTGGGCTCAAGCGAGTCTCTTGCCTCAGCCTCCCAAGTAGCTGGGACTACAGGCACCCGCCACAAAGCCCGGCCATTTTTTGGTTGCAGCCGTCATTGTTGTTTGGCGGGTCCGGGCTGGATCCGAACCCGCCAGCTCAGGTGTACGTGGCTGGCGCCTTAGCCTGTTGAGCCATAGGCGCCGAGCCAGGAAAACTGACTTTAACCTGAGCAGCCTGCGCTCAGGAAGGTCAGAGGGAGCATGACAGGGACAGTGGAAGAAGGGCTGGCCATAGCCAGGGTCCATCACCAGGAGAGGTGAGACTAGCTGTGTGACCTTGAGCTGGTTACCATTCTGCACTGGGCCCATGTCCCTGCACCTGACCAAGGGGATGCTGGCTTCTCCTAGGGCCAGCACCTGGGCACCAGCTGGGCCCTAAGAAAGGAAGCCATGCCCTGCCCTCCTGCCCACCCTCTGCTCTCGACTCCACTGCTCACCTGGGCACCAGGGGTTGAAGAGGATGTAGATCTCATTGCGGGGGTCAAAGGGCAATTGGAACTCCCCAGCGTCTGTGTGTGTGCGGACTGTGAACTGGAACTTGCCGATGATGGCGTTGGGGGAGGTGTGGACTCGCAGATTCAGGTTCTGCCCACTGGCCTTGATCACTTGGGCCTTCCAGCCCCCACTGCCCCCTTTGCCCACAGGAATGATCACACGAGTGCCCTTGCCCACCTCTGGGTTGTTTCCTAGAGTGGGAAAATAGGCAATAAGCTGGTGAGACCTCCCTGAGGGGAGGGGATGAAGCTTTGGCTTTCTCTTAGCCCCACCCAAAGTGTGTGTAAGCCCTGTATGTGTGTCCCTGAGTTGGACTATTGCCTTATTCTGTGACAGTCTCCTTAAGAGCAGGTCTGACCCCACCCAAAGTTTGCCCACATGCCAGGGCAGGGCCCCAATCCAACATCCCAAACCTGTTCCCCTGATACTGAACACAGAGGAAGGGAGGAAAGACCAGGGCTACTGTCACATGCAGCCTGCCTGACTGTCCCAGTGTCTCACTGGAGGAGCAGAGCCATCCGCCCCATATTGCAAGGGCAGTGCAGATACTGAAGGCCCACCTTGCCTTCTCCCTACAGCTGCAGCTTCCAGAGCCCAGAGCATTTCTAGCGGAGGTGGTGGGGATACCAGGGAAATTAGAGGCTCAGGTGGGCAAGGTCAGGCCCTAATCAAAGGGTAAGAGGAGTCAGCCGCCCCCGGCAGCAGCATAATCACCAGCTTGGGAAGTCAGCGGCCACCAGACAACGAGGTGAAGGAGGCACCCGCCCTGGGCCACGGGGACAGAGATACACAGACAGAGAGAGTTGGAGTTCATGCAGGGTGGGGTGGCGGGGAGAAGGTGGGAGAGAGAGAAGAAATCCAGTCATATCCTAAGGAAAGAGAGCAGACTCAGGACACACAGTGGGCAGCAATGCTGAAGGGAACTTGGGCACAGGCCCAACAGGAAGGGCTCTGAAACTGATGCCCCTGGAGGCTTGAGGAGGGTGAGGTTGGAAAAAACTGCGACACCAAGACTGAGATACACCCCTGGGCACATCACACACTTGCACCTGCTTTATCTGGCAGAGGTGAGAAGTAGGGCAGGGGAGGAGCCCAAAGACCTCTCTGACCCTACTGCCAGCTTCTTCCCCCCAAACCTTTGTCCTTCCCAATACAGGTCCCACTGACCAATAAGCAGCTCAAGGGTGATGCGGTCAGAGGACTCATAGGGCCGGGACAGGATGAGGACTACGCAGAAGGGCTGCCCTCTGCGCACAATCAGCTCTTCATACTCAAACTCGTCTGTGTGGTGCTCTCGGCGGTTCTGGCCTGATCGGGAGCTCAGCAAATCCACATCGGTCACCACCAGCATGCCCTCTGCAAGGCCACAGCTCTGGGTCAGAGAAGCCCCCGAGGGTAACCCAGGCCTCATCATCAGCCTCCCAGCTCCCCAGAGAGGCACAATTAGTCTCAGGTCCTATTACGGCCTTTCCTCTCTCAGTTGAGGTAGACAGGTTGCCCTCACCTCGAATGGTGCCATCTCCTGCTGCGTTTACAGCACTGCCCCGGGAGCCAGGCCGGCGGGTGTCTGAGCCCCGGGAGTCAGATCTTCCACCCCTAGTGCTGGACCCTCGGCCCCTGGAGCCAGAGGGTTCGGGCCCCCAGTCATCATCTGCCCCACTTCGGCATGAGCAGCAACCGCAGCACCGAGCCCAGAAGGAACGGCCACTTCCACGAGAACGTCTGTCTGGCTCTGGCTCTGGAGATGGTGTGGTAGGAGGCTGAAAGGGGCTCCCACCCCAGCGGCCCACATCTGAACGAAGCCCGTCCATCATCCCTGTGGAGAAGAGGCAGGGAAGCTCTTTATCCAGACCCAGCCAGCCCACTTAGAAACCCTAACCTAGAGTCTCGGCACCTGTGAATCAGCGGCTAGGGCGCCAGCCATATATGCCAGAGCTGGCGTGTTCGAATCCAGCCCGGGCCTGCCAAACAACACTGACAACGACAACCAAAAATAGTCGGGCATTGTGACAGGCACCTGTAGTCCCAGCTACTTGGGAGGCTGAGGCAAGAGAATCACTTAAGCCCAAAAATTTGAGGTTGCTGTGAGCTGTGACGCCATTGCACTCTACTGAGAGCGACATAGTGAGACTCTATCTCAAAAAAGAAAGAAAGAAAGAAACCCTAACCTAGACAATCTGACCTTAACCCAGAAATTCTGCACCCCCACCCCCTGATCCAGAGACCCTTTCCAAAGAGTCCATTTGGATTCATTCTGGAGAAGATTCCCATACTGTAAAGAAAAGCTTCCCCCCCTACTCCTATGTAGACAGCTTCCAATTCACATTAAACAATACCCCAGATGGGGCGATGCCTGTGGCTCATCCAGTAGGGAGCCGGCCCCATATACCTAAGGTGGCGGGTTCAAACCCGGCCTAGCCGAACTGCGAAACAGAAAAATAGCCAGGCGTTGTGGCAGGCGCCTGTAGTCCCAGCTACTCAGGAGGCTGAGGCAAGAGAATCGCCTAAGCCCAGGAGTTGGAGGTTGCTGTGAGCTGTGTGATGCCAGGGCACTCTACCAAGGGCGATAAAGTGAGACTCTGTCTCTACAAAAAAAAAAAAAGAAAAGAAAAGAAAATGGCCAGGCAGTACTCACATGTGTAACCTTTAAGTTATAATTTCTACAAGTATTTTCCCAAATTCCCAGTTACAAAGCAAAATAGGCTTTTTATCATGAGCAGGTCTACATGGTACATTTTCCACCCTCCTTTCTTCTTGAAAAGTTAGCAAGGCAGCAATAATCAAACTCCATAAAAAAATCAGTGTTGAGAGACATTTTAAATTTTTTGCCTTAGAATTAGTTACAACTAACAGAAGTCTTAGAAAAATCTGGAATGACTTTGACCTTTCTATTTATACTAATAGACAAGAAAATTTCAAATACCCAGGGTCATTTTCTTTGCCTTTCTTCATTTTAAAAGATTTATTTTTTCTTTCTTTCTTTTTTTTATTCTTTTCTTTTAAAGAACAGACTGAACTGTAGTCTAGGGTTTGTGGCCATTCTTGCCTCAGGGAGTTGCCCTGGCTACCCCACGCAGGCTCCTGGTCACCTAAAGCCACATAGGAGGAGTCAATTTACCCTTTGTAACATAGTTCAGCTTATTTTGCAAACACATGGAAAGGCCAATTGAATTTAATTTTGGAAGAAAAGGCAATGAGAAGGACCTTTTAATTTATTTTTATTTTTATTTTTTTAGAGACAGAGTTTCACTTTATCACCCTCGGTAGAGTGCTATGGCATCATAGCTCACAGCAACCTCCAACTCCTGGGCTTAGGTGATTCTCTTGCCTCAGCCTCCTGAGTTGCTGGGACTACAGGAGCCTGGCAGAATGCCCAGCTATTTTTTTTTTTTGGTTGCAGTTTGGCTGGGGCCGGGTTCAAACCTACCACCTTCATCATATGGGGCTGGTACCCTACCCACTGAGCCACAGGCGCCACCCAAAAAGGACCTTTTTAAAATACACAACATATGAAAAATACAAGAAAGATCCAGTCAGTACAAATTTAACAACATAAAGTGATCCCTTACTGACATTTAAACAAAGCACACAAACTATAAGGAGAGAAAGAGAGAGAAGGAGGGGTCTGCAGATATACTCAGAAGCTCTTTGGAACCCAGAAAGACTTGAGTGGATAGTAAAAGAGCTGGGAGAGCAGGTTTTCAGAAAACCTTCCAGTGCCATGCAGTCATAATCATCACTAAGGACCCAAGGATCTCTGGGTTCTATTTCTATTTGCTTTTTGGCTCTCAACCAGAGAAAAATAGTGGATACAAAATGGGTTCAGTAGCCTTCTAACATTCCCTTCAGCTCCTTTTTTTGGAGCCAAGTGGAATTAGAAAGTTTGTTCCCCACAACCTTTCACCCGTGACTTGAAGGTCGGCAGCCACCCTATGCACTTTTAGGGGCTGATGGGCATTCAAATAATTAGTCTCCATTATTATGATTATAAAAAAAACAGGATAGAATTAAGTGGTCCCATTCCTTACAATTGATCTTCAATCCTGGACAAGGTCCCCAAAATACAGTGGTGAAATTTCTTTCTGCAGTAGGTCCTTGGTCTCAGAGATTTGAAGAATGAACCCATGGACCACAGATCAGTGGTAAGATAGGATTTATGAGACAGAAAGGAATACAGAAGGAATAAAAAGCACTAGAGCTTCTGGAAGAGGGAAAAACCCAAGTAGGAAGTCATTGCATGGGTATTTTTGTCTGGAGGTATAAGTTCATGAGAATTACATTTGGCCAGAACATAGTAGACAAAAACAAAACAAAAAAACCTTTTAAGTGTTAAGGAGTGTATTAACAAATGAATGCAGTCCCTCCAGCTCCAGGCAAAATGGCAGGACATGTGCTTCAGAAAAGGCTGTCTTAGGCGGAAATTGCCCAGGCCTAGAAAACTTACATGAAATTGCTCAGGCATAGGGAACTGAGTCTCTATCTAGCCATGAATGGGGAAACCTTGTATCACTGTCAATCCTTCCATTACTTTCTTTGGACTTAGCCAATTTAAACAAACAAACAAACAAAAATCTTTGAGATTAATGTAAAATTATGAGTGATAGCATATACTAAGACATATTAATATTTTATAATACTACAACATATATATATATATGAACATAATGCACAGAAAATTGAACATCATTTTATTATTTAACAATGCTTCCTATACAGTTTTAACACACCAAATAAGGCTAACATGTCTTTCTTAGACACGTAGTGGTCTTATAAAAACAAAATTTAGAGTTTTGATTTTGGAAGGTTTTTTCAAATATGAAAGACTTAAAACATTTGTTCACATAAGATTACAAGTCAAAAGATTCTAAAGGCAATACAGGAGGTTATATGGGTGCAAACTTTAACCTTTTTTTTTTTTTATTGAATCATAGCCATGTACATTAATGAAATCATGGGGTACAATGTGCTGGTTCCAAATAAAATCTGAAATATTTTCATCAAACTGGTTAACATAGCCTTCATGGCATTTTATTAGTTATTGGGTTAAGACCTTTATATTCTTCATTTAGTAAGTTTCACCTGTACCCTTCTAAGATGCACAGTAGGTATGATCCCACCAATTACCCTCCCTCCACCCATCAACCTTAAACTTTTTAAAGGTCATCCTCTAGTTAGCCAAGACCCTAATACACACAATACAGGAATTGTTTATTTTGGGCCAGTTATTAAGAAGATTAAAAAATAAATAAAAATAAAACCCTCCTGTAGTGTGATTTTTTGTATTAAAGGGAAACAGGTAACCAAATTTTATAAATCATAGCCAAGTAGATTACATACAAATTCATTCACAAATTCTCTCTTATGAGTTCTATTTAAGCTGCACAGACAATCTACAAACATGATAAACTTTCTGTTTTCTCCTTGCATTCTTTTTTCTCAACTAACCAGTCATTCTAGCCAGGCATTGTGGTGGACGCCTGTAGTCTCAGCTACTCGGGAGGCTGAGTCAAGAGAATCATGTAAGCCCAGGAGTTGGAGGTTGCTGTGAGCTGTGTGATGCCACAGCACTGTACCGAGGGCAATAAAGTGAGACTCTGCCTCTACGCATGCACACACACACAAAAAAAAATAGAAAAGAAAAAGAAAAAACAAACAAACAAACAAAAATAACCAATCATTCTATTTCAGGACAATTTTTTTTTTTTTTTTTTTTTTTTGCAGTTTTTGGCCAGGGGTGGGTTTGTACCCGCCACCTTCGGCATATGGGGCTGGCGCCCTACTGACTGAGCCACAGGCGCCACCTTCAGGACAAATTTTACCATGCAACTACAACATAGTCACCATCTCTGATGTCTTTCCTGGTCCTCTTAAGTCTCACAAGGCTACCTGGTATCAAAGACTGCTATAAAGGAAAAAACCCGTGTCCTTAATTCATTTACTCACTGGAAGGACAGAAAACAAAGATAACTGGATGATTCAATTTCTTCTGGAATAGCCAGGGTCCAAAGGTGGAGCAGGGAAGAAAGGGACATGTGGGCTAGCCTATGCCCTATAGATGTTTGTCTAGGCACTGAGAACATGTCCCTAGGCCTCACCACAGCTACCTCAGCTTTCAGAGACTCAAATCAACAGAACAACTCAAGAGAAAGTGGACTGGCGTCTGGGACATCCTATTCAAGACAATGGCTAATCTGATAATTGGAAGGTTTAACAGCAAGAATCTTATTGGTTGAAAAAGTCTTAGTTTTTCAAACAATCTAAACACCCAAATTATTACATTTAACGAATGAGAAACATTTTATGGAATGTAACCTGATTTTAAGGTTTTAAGTTACCAAAAAATGTTCTGAAACCACAATGCAGGCATCATTTCTGATGTCTTTTCATTGTCCCCCTATGTGGCCACGTGACATCAAAGAGGGCTGCAAAGACAGGACCTGTGTCCTTAATTCATTTACCACGTACAGAGTTCAACACAGAGAGCAGGAAACTGAAACATCTCAGAATAGCCAGGGGACAAAGTTGGAACAGGGAAGAAGGGGTCTTGTAGACAAGTGCCTTGAGGCTGCTGGCATAAGTATGAAGAACATGTCTCTTGGGCAGCACCTGTGGCTCAGTGAGTAGGGCATCAGCCCCATATACCAAGGGTGGCAGGTTGGAACCCGGCCCTGGCGAAATTGCAACAAAAATAGCTAGACGTTGTGGCAGGTGCCTGTAGTATCAGCTACTTGGGAGGCTGAGGCAAGAGAATCACTTAAGACCAAGACCTGGAGGTTGCTGCGAGCTGTGATACCACAGCACTCTACCAAGGGCGACAAAATGAGACTCTGTCTCTAAAAAAAAAAAAAATTATTAATTAATTATTTTTTAAAAAGAACATGTCTGTTAGGCCTCACCATAGCTACCTCTTTAGACCTCAGAGGCTAAAAAATCAAGAACATAAGTTCACAGTCAAATCTAGCAAATTAGTAATATTACAGAGGTGGCAGTCTTACAATTTTTGAACATTTGAACTTTAATAACAGGTTCAAAACCAATTTTATCTAAAAGGATACCACAATTACATGAAATCAAATTCCTTTGAGTCCTTTCTGATCACACAAAATTCTCAATTTCCCTGGAGACATAGTTACCACATAATCTCCTTAAACTCTTTCTTAAAATGCTTCAGCATAGTTCTCAAAGGGGTGGGCTTCCCCTGTGTGTTTCCCATTTCCATCTTTCAGACAAACCACAAACACATGACAGACAGGGTAAAAGCAGGGTCACAGATGGGGTAAAAATGGGGATACAGACAGAGGGAAGTCACAGAATCCTTTCTCCCTGTGAAGGAAGCAGAGCCCCGCTTATAGTTATCTGTCTAGTCAGTCTGCAAACAATCACAGGCAAACAATTCCAACCTTTTCCCAACCTTTTACCCAAACTGGGCAGCCTCAGTTTCCCACTGGAACTGCTACTTAGCTGTAAGGGCATCCTACAGTACCACAGTTTAGAGCCAACAATTGCCTCAGCCCTTTGAAGGGAAGTTGGAACTCCACCCTCATTGTCCATTCAGTCATACCACACCCCCACTCTTTGATACACCTCCCACCAGTCCTGTCGGCAATCTAAGGATTGATCAGACTCCTCTTCCACTCAAATATAGGGGGCCTCGAACAGTCCTCCTTGCTGCAGATGTCTCCCAGTGCATGCGCCAGTTCCTGCCTGCCATTTGCTCCTGGTGTTTGACTCCTCAAAGACTGGCCAAGGGGATCCTTTCTCCACCCAGTCGAGGCGTCAACACAGGGAGGCAAAACTGCCATCCCTAGAGCGCTCAGTGGTTCATGTCACCCAGGCTGATCGCCCCTCTCCTCGGTGCCCATGGGTGTCCAGAAACTTGAGGGCAATGAGCAGGTGAGTTTGAGCCTGTTCTCTCCTTGGGTGGTCTCACTTCCTGGTCAGGGAACCAGAAATGCTGCGGAAGATAAGGCCCAACAGAGAGATAGGCCCAAACACCCTGTTTAAAAGAGGAAGGCTTTAATACAGCTGGCAGAAGGATGGTAGACAAGAGTCCAAAATGGCCCTGCTCCCTGACTGGCTTATTCTTCTCCTTTTTATCTCCAGTCAAAATTTCTATTCCACAGGTACCTTTGTCATTGGTCAGTTTGAATCAAGCTAGAAAAGTAGGATCTGGTTTCTACAAAACCGTGGGCTTTTACAGAAGCAGAAGCAAGTCTTAGTTTCCTGGTCCTAGGAAATTACGTTTCTACAAATTCCTAAGAGATGAGTGACCATGGGGAGGATCTT
Source organism: Perodicticus potto (assembly GCA_963574655.1). Classification (NCBI taxonomy): domain Eukaryota; kingdom Metazoa; phylum Chordata; class Mammalia; order Primates; family Lorisidae; genus Perodicticus; species Perodicticus potto. The sequence goes on from CAUYRH010006302.1 coordinate 8,855, forward strand.
CCAGGTGTGTCCTTGGGGTCTCCTTGAGAATACCTCTGTTCTCGTAGACCTCATTGTTCTCTGGGTATCCTCTCAGTTGAATCTAGCCATAGAAATCAGAATCCCTCTTCCTCAAGAAAGGCCAATAAAGCCAGAACCCATTTTTTTCTGAAAGCTACCCATAAAACTTAAAATTGTTCTATGTAATAAACTGGCCATAAAGTAATAAGGTGGCCTACTTTGTTTTACTATAAAACCCCCATTCCAGAAAAGGCCCTGACCCATTCCTAGAAGGAAGGAATGCACACTAAGAGAGGCCAAACAGAATCTAGATAGACAGGGATTTGTGGGGTTTTCCATCTAGCCTGGTAGCATTAGCTCAATCACATATCTATGCAGTTGCCCAAACTTTGTTGACTTTGAACATAAAAATGGACAATTTCCTTGGTATCTTTGAGTGTTCACTCTAAAGGCGCCCATATATAAGTTCTTAACTTTTCCTCCTATTAATTCAGCTTTATGTTAGTTAATTTTTAGCAAACCTTTATGAGAACAGTGGCCTTTTCTCCAGAAAGTTTGGCTAAACATTAGGGCAGTGATTTTGAAATGGTGTGCCATGGAACATTGGTGTGACATGAGAGGATCTTAGGTGTGCTGTGAAAATTTTTAGAGACCATTAATTAAATTATTTTCAAAAAAATTTCAAAGTACAGTAAGTATATTCTTTTTTTTTTTTTTGATCAATGTAAGTTACGTGTGCCATGGAAGTTTAACTATAGGTTCAAGTATTCCCTGAGATAAAAAGGAAAAGGTTGAAAACACTGCTTTAGAGTGCCAGAGACACTTTGATCAATCCCTACCATTTCAAAATATTTTTTTCCAATATATTGAAAGTCTCTAATTAAACACTTTTAAAGAGCAGATAGTCAAAAATATCTACTATACTTATAAAATTTAGAAATAATGTTACAAAACAAATGGGACTTAGTTAAACTGAAAAGATTCTGTATAGCTAAGGAAACAACAACCAAAGCAAATAGACAACCTTCAGAATGGGAAGAGATATTTGCATATTATGAATTGGACAACAGCTTGATAACTAGGATCTACAGAGTACTCAAATTAATCAACAAAAAAGAGCTAACAATCCCATATATCACTGGGCAAGAGACATGAAGAGAACTTTCTCTAAAGAAGACAGATGAATGGCTAACAGATGAAAAAAATGCTCATTGTCCCTAATCATCAGAGAAATGCAAATCAAAACTACCTTGAGATATCATCTAACCCCAGTGAGAATGGCCCACATCACAAAGTCTCAATGCTGTCAATGCTGCCATGGATGTGGAGAGAAGGGAACAATTTTACACTGCTGGTGGGACTACAAACTAATACAACCTTTATGGAAGGAATTGAGGAGAATCCTCAAAGAACTCAAATTAGAACTCCCATTTGAACCTGCAATCTCATTACTATGTATTTACCCAGAAGGAAAAAAAAATCCTTTTATCTTAAGGACATTTGCACTAGAATGTTTATTTCAGTTCAACTTACAATTGCCAAAATGTGGAAACGAACTAAATGCCCACCAACCTGGGAATGGATTAACAATCTGTGGTATATGTATACCAAGGAAAACTATTCAGACATTAAAAGAGATGGAGACTTTACATCTTTTGTATTAACCTGGATGGAGATGGAACGCATTCTTCTTAGTAAAGCATTACAAGAATGGAGAAGCAAGAATCCAATGTACTCAATTCTAAGATGAAAGTAGTAGATAAGCTAATACAAGGAGTAGGGTAGTTAAATGAGGGAGTGGGGAAAGGGAAGGAGGGAGGGGGGAAGGATGTCACAGTGTATTGCACACCTCTTGGGGGTGGGACAAACTTATAAGAGGGACTTTATATAACAAATACAATCAGTGTAAACTAATTCTTTGCACCCTCAATGAATCCCAAATAATAAAAAAAAAAAAGTTACATTGTTTACAATAACAAGTCTTACTAAAATACTTAGGTTTGTTTATTTTGATAGGATTTTTGATATTAAAAGCAGTAGTTAGAACTATATTTTAATCCTGAGTCTGTGTTATATATCTAATTTACAGGGTATAAAAATGGTTAATAGGAAAAAAACCTTAAAATTATAACTGATAAATTGCTAAAATAAATCAGGTATGTTACAAAAATATATGCTTAAAAGCTGGCAAATAGAAATTCTTCTCCTGTCTGTATGTTTACCTGTGTATATATGTCATGTGTCTGTGATATTTCACTATTGCAAAAGAGCTCTAAATAATTGGCTTTAAAAAAAGCAAGTACTTACAGCCAATATTTTATCAGGAAATCAGAAAAGGACTCAAATGTCTATTCAGTCATGTTACTTTGGTAATCTTTGATACATAAAACCAGTTTTAAAGCTGTTACGGAAGTTCAGACGTTTAGAGGTCATAAAACTGCCACTTCTATAATATTTCTAATTTTTTCTGGACTTGATTTTGAGCTTATATTATTAATTTTGAGACTTTTAATTCTGATGTCTAGATATGTGGCCATGGTGAGGCCTAGGGACATACTCTCAGTGCCTAGGCCAGCAGCTACAAGGCACAATTTAGCCCACATGGCCCCTTCCTTCCTGCTCAAGTTTTGCCCCCTGGCTATTTCAGGAGAAACTGAATCCCCCAGTCTTCCTGTTTTCTGCCTTTTCATCTGGTAAATGATTCCAGGTTGTCATAAGCGACTTGGGAGACCCAGGAAAGACATCAAGGATCATGACTATATTGTGGTTTCAAAACTCTTCAGTAATTTGAAATCCAAAAGTCATGTTATGTAAAGTTAAAAAGAAGATAATCATTAAATGAGTCACTTATAAAATAAAATACTAAAATAGAAATTGTTAAATATGTTTAAGTTGTGTACTTTGATGTCTTATTTTTATGTGATATAAAAATTATATTTAGGTGCGCAAATAAAATTAAAGATTGAGAACATTTCAAAGTTACTTTAACTTCTTAGGTTTTCCTAAGAGTTGACATAATGGTTATATGTAATTAAAACTACTAGATAAAAGAGAAAGGTAATCAAATCAAATTCTTATAAATAGAGAGGTTATAGAAATATAAAAATAATAACAGTTTTGTTACAAAAAGACAAAATTTAGTTTAATTTAAAGGTTAAGAACTGCTTTAAACTAAATAAGTGATAGTGAAAACTAAAGGGATATAAAGTTAAAAGAAAAGGTTATATTGCAGGAAGATGAGGCCCAACAGAGAGATTGAGCACCCAAACACCAAATTTATAAGAGGAAGGCCTTTATTCACCAGCCAGGAGCTTACGAATGGCCACGGTCCCCAACTGGCTTGGTCTTTCCCTTTTTATTGAGTCAAAAAGTTCCACCCCATAGGTACCCTTCTCATTGGCCAGTTTGAATCGAGCAGGAGATGCTACTCCAGCCCCTACAGAACTACAGTGTTTCACAGAACTTGGAAATTTCCAAGTTCCAGGAAGTTAAGTTTACAAATTTCTAAGAGCTAAGTCACCATGGAGAGGTCCCTGAAAGTGTATCCTTGTGGTCTCCTTGAGAAGACCTGTTCTCCTAGACCTCACCCTTCTCAGGTATCCTCTCTCATTGCCCCCTTTTGAGACCCCAATATATTTTAATTTGGAGTCTCAATATCAGCTTGTTTCTGCAGGTACCGATATCAATTACTTTTTAGCACTGAGGTCTTAGGGATTGTGACTCTTCTCGGATTCTCTACTTAGGCCTTAATAGTACCGTGGTGGTGGGCTAATATACATATGAGCTTTTACTTTTCCCTGTCACATTTCCCCCCCTTTTCCCAACGTCCAAAGTCCAATTAAGACAAGTTCCTCAAGGATTTTCCTCAGGCTTCAGCAATGCGTTGACCAGCCAGCTCCCAGTATGTGGCTGCCCTGTTGTCCAGTCAACAACAGGGCATGTTGACTGTTTTAAAAGTTAACTTTACTTTCTAAGGGGCAGTGAAGCCCTATTCAGCCAGCTGCAATGACTCCATGTGAGGATTCCTTTCACCTATGCTGCTATGCCTGTGGTCAGGATGATGGTAGAAATTCCTTTCTACCTTGGTTTCAGGGGACCAGTTTCTGATTCTAGAGCTAGACTTGGTCCCTTTGATCTTCCAGAGAGAAAGGATGTATAGACACAAAAGACTAAACAGAACATGGTTAATTACCCCAGGGGAGATTTT
>CAUYRH010006303.1:0-98290 GCA_963574655.1 Perodicticus potto
AATTGTTCTCACAAAGTAAAGAGAAAGTCTCTTGAATGTTATCACAATCAGGTTGATGAAAATATCTCTGATTGTATCTGAAGCCCGTACACTGTACCCCATGACTGAATTATTGTACACAGATATGATTCAATAAAAAAAGAAAAAAAAAAAAAAAAAGAAGTTCCTGGACCTTCCATGCCCAACAATACCAAAACAATGAAGTCAGATATCCTCAGTATACCTGAGGATACCTCAGTACCCTGAGTAGGGTAGCAACAGGCCACTAGAAGCTTTGTTCTTTGCAAGGATAAGGAACCACCAGAAAGCAAGAATTCCTCATCATTAAATAAACCACCTCTTGCAAATGCTGGATGTGTATGGACTGACTCAAGGGGTGTATGTTTAAGTGTATTTATCATACAGTAAAACTGCCTTTTTTAGTGTACAGTTCTATGGTTTTTAATGTGTTAAAATTCCTATAACCACCATCAAAACTAGAATATAGAATAGTTTCATCACCCCCCAGAACTCTACCTTTATAATCATACCTTCTCCCCCTTCTCCTAAATTTTAGCATCCAAGGATCTGTTCTCCATCACTATGGTTTTATCTTTTCGAGACTATCATATAGATGGAATCATATTCTATATAACCTTGCAGACTGGCTTCTTTCACGAGTATAATGCCTTTGAGAGTGACTCAGGTTTTGTGCATATCAATAGCTGCCTGTCCCTTCTACCAGGTGAAGACAAAGCTAGAACATGCCACCCATGAACCAGAAAGTGGGCTCTCATCAGACACTGACTCTGCTCACACCTTCATCCTGGATTTCCCAGACTCCAGGACTGTGAAAAATTTCTGCTGTTTATAAGCTGTCAGTCTATGACATTTTGTTATAGCAGCTCAAACAGACTAAGACACCTTCTCTCAGACTTTAAAATGTTTTCTAAGTCGAATTAATCTCAAACTATGTGGTTGTAACTAAACAATTTCAGTGGTTTGTATAATCCTATGAACTAAATAAAGTTTAACCTATGAGTGTGTATTAGCTGCTTTCAGGAAAAAGCACAGGAGCACAACAGGTAAAAGGCTAAGACTTTGTTGTCATCGCCACCCATAACCGTCATCCCTGCTATGAATGGCACAATCCCCATCACTCAGTCTGCCTCAGGTGGAGCTGAACCAGTAACCAGTTCAGAAGTTTGGGGGAACAGTGTAGGATGAAGGAGTGGTTTCAGTCTGGCCAGTTAATTCATCACATTCCTTTAATCCCAAGACAATATTGAAGAATGGGGCTATGACCCAAATAGGATGGAGTAGTCCTCAGGCTAAGGTCCAGGAATCTGGTTTGAGCTGATAGGGATCAGCACCTTCCTGCTGGGTGTGGAACTGGGAGCTGTGTTGGCAGCTATCTCTCCAAAAGGGAGACATCTTGCCTGGGAATGGAAACTGCACAGGAGAGCAAAGACTCAGGTAAAGAGAGAACAAGTGCAGAGACTTGGGTAAAGAGAGAACAAGTCCAGATGATACTGTCTGGACCCCTGAATCCAGCTGTGCCTGAAGCCCCGTTTTTATTGCTGGACTCTTATTTAAGCCATAAATTTTCTATGTCACCCCCAACCTTAGTAGCTTAAGCCTATTTGAACCAGGTTTTCTGTTACAATTAGAAAAGTCCTAAATGATAGGTAGAGACAGAGAAGGTGTCACGGGTATTCTGGGTGCTATCAACCACACCGGCCCTCCTGGAAAAGCCCTCTAGATGTAGTGATTATGGGGACAGGCTTGTGGAAAGGGGCAAGAGCAGGAGAGAGGTCATGCTGGGAGACAGCGACAGAGCTTATGGGAGCCATTGTTACCTCCCACTTCGCACAGTGTCCACAAGTGGCAGCCACCAGGATCACAAGGCCTCATCGAAATAACTTCTCTGCTGTGTTTGTAGACTTTGTATCTTTCCAACACTTCTTATCCATGTCCTGAGAAAACCTTTCAGCATGGCACTGGTCTGGGCCAGTTTTCCCCCTTCTTTCCTGAAGAGGAAGAAGATTGTCCTAAAGATATGGAAGCCCTACTGGAGATTATCATAAATGAAAATTTCACAAGTTTTAGTAAAGATTTATATCACATGGATATCAAATCCCAGATACCTCAACTCTAACAGAGCCATATCAAGACACATTGTAATGAATCTCTCCAAAGTCAAGACTGTTGTGACCCCTATGGCCCTGGTCTCAGTCGCTGCAGGAAAGAACCAGACATGACACAGATTAGAAGTGCAAGCTTGGGGGAGGCGGGCTTCCTCTGTCCTTCCTTGTCCTGCTCTGTGTGCAGGGGGCTGACCCAGGGTTCCCTGCTCTTTGGCATTGGCTGGGTTTAGCCAAGGAGAAACACTGGCTGCAGGTCCTAAGGGTGGAAAGAGAGGGAGGTTGGGATCTGTTTTTCCCTGCCTCACCAAGCTTTGGCAGTAGCTGTTCCTCTGTGGCCACTTAGGTCCTGTCATTTGGTCCCTGCCTCGGGATTGTGCTAACACTGTTTCCCCCACCTGCCCACTCAGGCCTATGGGAATTAATAGCCTCCCCCAGCTACTCGTCCCTGGGTGCCTCACCATCCCTTACTGATTCCCTGAATCCTGCCTAACTCTATAAATAGTCCCTTGATTAAATTCTGCTGGGTGAAACCCTTTTGAGTAAGTGCGCCATCTGTTTCCTGCCAGGTCCCTAACTGACACAGGCCGGCATGTCCTCACCACCCTCAGTCCCAGCATATCCCGTCACAGCAAACTCCCTGCAATTTCCTAAGGATGCTTTGCACTTTTTTGTTTTCATGCCCTTGTTCACACAAATCCCCCTTCTTGGAATTTCTGCCTAATGAACTCCTATCTACCCCTAAAGCCTAGTTGGCATGCCACCTCCTCCAAAAGCTTTCCTAGGCTCTCTCCCCAGTGGAAGGAGTCTCTTCTCTGGACCCCACTAAGCTTCATTGGTGTCTCTATTATCCCCTCTGCCAAGCCTCTGTCTTGTTTCTCTTTCTCTCCACCTCGAGCTCCTGAGGCAGAAGCATTCATATGTTTGTTCCTGTACCCCACCCCCTGGCACTGAGCTTGATGCACTGTGGGAGTTTGATTGATACCTGCTGAGTTGAACTGAACCAGGGATGCATTATGATTGCTCTCTGATGCACGTGCCCAGGAAGCCACTGAGTTTTCTACCCTCATCCAACCTGATTAGGCAGGAGAAAGGCAGGAGAAAGTAGCTGAAGCAGAGTACGGAAACTGGCCCAGTGGAGTGTGAGTATAAATCTGCCACATTGTCCCAGGGCCATCCAATCCAGAAGTGTGTCATAAATATGACCTTCCCAATAACTCCTGATTCATGGGAGTGCTCTTTTTTGACAGTGGCTAAGGTGCTATACTCATGAGAAGTTGAGTGCCCACTTCCTATGCCTGGGAACTTCCCAGCCTTCTGGGGCCCCCAATTCTGAGGAGTCCTTTAGGTTCAAGCCAGGATGAGAATGGTTGGGCAGTTAGGACCCAATCAATTAGATTCCCAATGGAATGTAGTCTTAAGCATTCAACTGACTTAGAACCCAGTCATTCATTGGGTGAGTCTTTCAATCCTAGAACAACCAGACGCTTACTCTCCTCCACAGGTGTCTTGTTTGAAACGAAAGGTGTGTCAGGCCCACACATGCACAGCACAGTTCTTTCTTGAGATACGTGTCTATGATTTGACTTGTGGGTTCTAAAATCTCCCATTTTCTACCTGTGCTTGACTCTCTTTAGTCTATTCCTCTTAAAACAGCCTGTGTCTGATAATTTCATGGGTGATTCTATCAATCAACTTGTTTTCTGCATTTCTGTGAAATACTTTCATCTACCTTGTGGTCACAGTCCACTTTCTCCCCTCTTTAAAATATTTGATCTGGGCAAATATTTTGCCTCCAAGTCACTGAGGGAATTACAAGTCCCTTCACTCAGCCTTGCATGGTTTGGAGACGCTCTGGAATTCTCTACTTGAACAACACAACCTATTGCTCAAGTTTAATGCCAGGTCTCAGAGCACTACTTCTTCAACATAACTGGTTTCACAACTCTTACAAACACCTTCTTTGTTTACCATACAATCTTAGGAAGCCTTCTCCCTGTGTGTAAACAAAATCTGATCATCTCTCCTGCAGCGGGTTATAGTGGGGGCAACTTGAGAGCAGACTGACCTCCCGGAGAAAATTCAGGGAGGTCATCCTGAATTTTTTAAACCTGCCACAAGCCTGGAATCCCCAGTCTGATGAAGCCTGAGCCCTGAATGCAGAGTCTACGTAACTGGGACTTTCCTCAGCCTGTTTCTTACCTCTGCTTACAAAACTCATGTTCCCTTGAACTCTGTTTTTCATGACTTCTAACCGGGCTGCCAACTCTCTGCCCTCCTCTCTTTCCCTACTTCCAGAAGGACCCCAGAAATATTTACTTTTATCTTCAGGTGAGTTAAGACATATATTAAGAATTGTGTGATATTTGTTAAATTAAAATGAAGGTGACCCCCCCCCAATGTTGAAAGGCTAGGTGAGGAATCTATGTCTGTTAATACCTCAATGCTTCTCTTAATCTTCCCTAGAAGAATAAAGACAGGCCACCTTGTTTGGTTATCATCTGTCCAATGAAGGAACACTCATGTATGGAATATTAAACTTGTCACACAACACTAAAAGGGAACCAAATGCCTCTTCATACAAGATGAGAGTAGCCCCTAAAACACAAAGATGACATCTTTTACCAATGCCTTCGAGTAACAGCATTGTATCCAGAATGCAAATCTTACTATTTTCACCCTTCCTTCTTGTTTTTCTTTCTGGGCAATGAAATAAACATTTATAAGGCCTTTATAATTTTATAAAGAACCACATGGATCAGCTCATTTGGTAACAGCAATGGATTACAGTCAGGTCCAGAAAAGACTGTAAATGTACCTACAATGACCACTAGAGACCAACAAATCAAGCATGGTGAGTATAATCCTTTCATAGTACACTGAAGGATTTTGTTTACTCTTGGAATCTTTTATGTTTGTGGAGGTCTTCATCCCCCTTTCTTAGTATTTCACTTACAGACAACAGATGTTCCCTGGGGCACAAGGGGAGGTTCTAAAAAGGGAGAAAGAGAGAAAGAGAGAGAGAGAGAGAGAGGTAATCTGAGCAAAAAGCCACATCTGCCTCCTTCACCCATTGTAATCCACCCACCCTTTTTCTTAGTACACAGGGCCCTTGGCAAGATTCAGGAAGCCTTCACCATCTGGGGGATGAGCACTGCTACAAATAACTTCAGGATTCTGGGTCTTAAATGTAATAAATCCAGTCTTTTACAGTTACTGACTGGAGGTTAAAAAAGCAACCATACCTGATGTAATCATTTCCATTTAAACAAAAGTAGATGTAAACATCTAATTTCTTTTCAAAATAAACAAACTAGTTGGAGATTCTTGGGAAATGGCAATATTCAATGCAGGTGTCAAACCAGTTACAGAGGAGACCTGGGCATGTTTCACAGGGCCTGTGGCTTCTGAACTGGCAACAAGATCTTGAACTGTGTCACTCCATTAAACTCACAATCCCTTTTTTGCTGAACTTCGTCAGATACAAGGAAGAGAGCCACGAAGAGGAAGCAGAAATGGAACAAGCCTATTACATCTTGAGGTTGACAATTAACTTTTGTTAATAATAAAAAGTAAAAACCTATCTTCATATTGTTTAATGACCAAGTCTGGTGTTTACCCAGGCATTTGCTCAAGGTCTTCTGGAACAGATAGCACAGACAGGCTAATTAATTTCTTATCAGAGAAATAATCTCCAGACAGGAAAAGAAATGGGCAGCATTTGGAGAAGGATGTGAAAGGATAATTCAAGGGGGAAAACTTACAAATAAATTCGCCAAAAGATGTAGGAGTTGCTAAATGCCACATCCGAAAGGCTCTACCACCCAATGCTAATTGGGCTTCAAGCCATAGCCCAACTGTGGGAAACCAGATGGACCTTCCATTTTATCCGGTTAGTGCAAAGAATTCTCTGGAGATCAGGCTCATTCTGGTGCTGGTTTCTTGAGAAGGCAGATCTTCCTCAGGGTAAAGAGACACTCACCTATTTGGGAGCTTCAGGGCCATGCTGAGTTCACAGTAAAATGGCTTCACAACTGTTAATAACCAAGCTTTCCTACCCAATCTAGGAACAAAGTATGTTTGGGATGACTTAGGCTGGGATAAGAGCTCCTCATGGTCTCCATTCAAAAACCCATATGACTTGAGTGGGTAATTAGGGAAACAATGGGATTGGCTCATCAATAAAACCTTCAGTGAAGAAGGTTTTATAATCAGCCAAAACAGGCCTTAGGGCATCTCTTCTGAAGCAAATGCAATGCTAGATGCTATGATGTGCCAGGCCCATGTAAGAAAGCATCCATATCCCCAGAAAACTGAGGTGAGACAGGAGTATGAAAGCACAGACACATACATTAATGTTGACATTGGACATAGAGAGAATAAGGCCTCTGTATGTCCATTATCACCTCTACCTGGACTTGCTCCTTCTAATCTTTAAGCCCAGAATCCTACCACACCTACTAAAGGCTGTTCCAACTCCAGCCTTCCATGGACTCTCCCAGTTCCACCTCTCTTCTTTGAAGACCCAAGGCATGTCATAGCTTTCTTGTAGCCCTTAACACACTCAGGCTTATGTTAGTGACATTTGTGCATGCATTGCTTCCAAAAGACTGAGAGGGCAAAACACACACTTAGCTCTGCACGTTTTGCTAGTAACATCAGTACTTGTTCAATTTAAATTAAATTCCTTGTTGATGTCAAAATAAAAAGAGATACCTAGCAATGCACAATACTTTTTCCTTACATGGCATTTCTGTTTGATTAACAGTTGTTGCCTACAGCATAGTTTCAAGGATTCTAAGGCCACGAAAGTAGTAAAGAGTGCTGTAATCAATTAGTGATGTCGGCCACAGGGCAGGTGTGGTGATGCAAATGCTGATGATTTGTGAATACAAATTAAGGGTTGTGAGAGCACAAGGAAGGGAGATTACCTTTAACTCAGCAGCCAGAGAAGCCTGTATGATAAAAGTGGGCATTACATTCATCTTCCAGGATGGGCAGGATAACAATGGGTGAAACTTGAGCAAAAGCATTACGGCAGGGAAACACATGTTGGGAAAACAACTACTAGATAAATCCCACTGGAATACAAGCTCAAACAGAAGATTTCCTTAGAAGATGACTAGAGGAAAGACCTAAGTAACTATGGAATGCTTCAAGTTAAGACCAGAATAAAAAAGAACTAAGAGACTGAGAAGGGATGGAGCAAGAGAAAGGATAATGGGCCTTATTTAGCTACTTTGCAAGAACAAAGTCTGTCTGCCAGAATGATTTCAATTAGGTGTATCAAGGTTTGTTAAGAAGGGAGAAGCCTTGCTTAATGGTTAATAACCTAAGCTTTGGAATCAGACAGTCCTGGGTGCAAACCCTAGTTCTGACTGTGTACTCAGCCACACATCCTAAGTCTGGTAAGTTTCAGTTTCCTCATCTATAAAATGAGAACACCTCCCTCCTCACTAATTGTACTGAGAGTCAAAAGAGAAATAAATGTGCATAAAAATAATAGTAAGCCCTCAATAAATATCGGTATTAGACTTGGTTAGACACATGCTAGAACTTTACAAAGGAGAAAAATGTGTCTCTGTCTTAATGTTTTATCATTTGAAGAATCTTATATGAAACTGATAAAGTGGACAACTGGCTCAGAAAACAGTGAAGTCTATGAGATACCCATAGAAATTAAACAAAATCTTTTTGTTTTCCAGTAATGGAGAGAGGTTTAGAGATTAGGCTTTTTGTAGTTTAGGCATTTCTGGTGATGATGCATTTCCTTGTTTGATTTAATTATTTCCTGATTGTAAGTAATTAGATAACTCTTGAACAATAAACAGTGGTAGAAAAATAATTTCATTGTATAATCTCACTTAAGCTCTCTCTGATAAGGATTTCTGCCTTGGCTACCTACTGAGAGTGCTAAATCCAAATAGCTGTCTCAGAGTGGTTATAAGAATAAACATGTGATGCAGACCCTCTCTGAGGGTGTTTATGAATCAATACTCCAGTCCAAAAGGCCACTACTTTGCTTCAATGTCCAGACCAAACAGAGGCATATGATGCTGGTATCAACAGCTAGCATGTGGAGGATCTTCTGTGTCCTATGTTGGACACAGTTAGGTCCTCTGAGACTAAGAAGGGTCCTGAGAACAAAGACCTCAGCCCAAGTGCAGAGGGACTGGTGGAGGGTCTTATCTTCTCCGTGCTGGTTCTGGGTATTAGTGGAGAATGAGGCACAGTGTCTCTCCCTGTCTGTCTTGGCTGAGTAGGGACCCTCTGCCCAGAGTTCACACAGCTGGGGCTGGGCCCAGGAGAGGAATAACCCAGGACATACTGTGTGACACATCTGTGAGCTGGGACAAGGTCCATCCATCCTGGAAAGTACAGGAGTAGTTGCCGGGAAGGAAATCTTCTACCTCTGGTAATGGAACAGGCAGTCAGCAGATATTTTTTAAAGTAAGGTAGTAACATTTCTGGCAAGGAGTGAGTCACGGAAACACTTCCTTTCCATTAACAGAGGTGTTACTGTGGAGTATACTAATTACAACAGAGCACTCTTTGTTGCACAGTTTGGGGCTGTTCCCTCAGCAAGTATAAAGAATTAGCTCCTTCTAAATCTATGCGCTGAGCTGAACTATACAGCTCTGAAGTGAATTATTGGCTTCATAATAACTGTCTCCAATACTGTCTTCCATTAGACATTATGTTTAACATTCAAAATAGTAAAGGCCATTTAAAACATTTGCTACTTTAATAGACACTTCTGCAGAAGGGTTTAAACAGGCCACCCCTTGTCATCTCAAATGAATGTATTTTGTTTAAGAGTGCTTGAGTCTCCACAGTGTATGTGACCCCAGATCTCCAGTGACACAGGGGAGCTGGGCATTTCTTCAGGTGGACACAGATACCTTGGCTCTGGCCAGTGTGTCGTTGACTCCTTAGGACAGTTATTTTCAGGTTTGGCTCTGTTAAAGGTAATCACAATTTCTCGCAAGTAATTAATGTGGAAAGCTTTCACTTTTGAGCCAGTGCTCAAACACGCATGCATATGCTTTCTAATAGCTAATTCCTAATCCTACCTGTTTACACTTTATCTGGTATAACCCAGAGTTTTTACCCTCCTGAGCTAATATATGGGCTCAACTACATCCTGAATTAACCTACAAAATTTTTTTTACATAGTATCTTCATTTGAAGCTTCTTTTATTTCCTATGTCTGTTGCTGACATTTTTGACAGATGGGTAACTTCAATTTTGTAGTTTTATAGTGCTAAATAAAAGACTATGGGTGGCAACTGTGGTTCAAAGGGTAGGGCACTGACCCCATATGCCAGAGGTAGCAGGTTCAAACCCAGCCCCAGCCAAAAACTGCAAAAAACAAAAAAACAAACAAAAAAGACTGTATCTTAAATTATATAACATCTAACAAGAGATTTAATATTTGTCAACAATTAGCAATTTACATTCAAAGTCTTGTGTGGCGCCTGTAGCTCAGTGGCTAGGGTGCCGGTCGTGTACACTGAGACTGGTGGGTTTGAACCTGGCCCACAGCTGGGGGGTTCAAACCCGGCCCGGGCCAGCTAAAACAACAATGACAACTGCAACAAAACAATAGCCCGGCATTGTGGTGGGTGCCTGTAGTCCCAGCTAGTTGGGAGGTTGAGGCAAGAGAATTGCTTAAGCCCAAGAGTTTGAGGTTGCTGTGAGCTATGACGCCATAGCACTCTACCCAGGGAGACAGCTTGCAACTCTGACTCAAAATAAAACAAGACAAAAAAAGTCTTTCCAATAGGTGACTTTAAAAATGTATATACCAAGCCTGATATACAAGAGTCTACTAAAATAATTTTGTAAAGATTAGTTTTTTAGTTTTCTGTTTTGATAATTTTGTCTGGGGATTTGATTAGACAGACTTGAGGTATATACCTTGCAGAGAAAAAACAAAAATAAGAACCTTTTCAGTGATGCCTCAAATTTGGTTCTGACTTGTTCTCAAAAATGAAAGCGCCATTTAAAGCCCAATCTCTTTTCCTAATTTTTCAGTACGTGGAACTTGGTCTTCTCTAAGATGCTTAATTAAGCAACTATGTGAGGTAGGTAGAAAGATATAAATACCTCATCTACAGGGTAGACATAAAGTTAGTGTATAATTTAAAGTATATGGAGAGAGAGGGAGAAAGAAAGGAGAAAAAGCACGTTCCTATTTAAGTACCTTAGGGAAGGTGCACAATACCTTATAGATAGATATATAAGTGTATGTGTGTATGTTTAGTCTCATATAAAGTGACTTAGACAAATGTAACATACTATCAACTCCCAAATTTCTAGAAAATACCAAGAAAATCAATAGTAGTGATCAGTGTTTTACTAATCATACAAGGTCTGACAACTAAGTCCATGAAACATCCTAGAAAAGGTGCTACCTTACCTCACTGCTGAGTATCACTATGGTCACCTTTGAAGTACTCACCTTGGGAAGCTATGCACTGATGCCAGGAGCTAGTCCACCCTGTAATTTTGAAACTCATTTTCTGGGATGGCCATCAAACCTGTCATCAATTACCCTTGATGTCCTGAATGTCATCAAAAGTCTTCTTTTCAATATTTCCTTTATCTTTGGATAAAGAAAGGAGTCAGTTGGGGCCAGCTCAGATGAGCAGAGAGGGTATTCCAATACAGACATTGCCATGTGAGCTGATGCATTGTCATGATACTATAGCTATGAGTTGTTGGCCAAGATTTTCAGTTAAGATTTTTCCTGCTTCTCTTTTGATGTTTACTTCGTCTGCTATGCTTTTCATAGTCAGCTGATGACCATGATGCATAATTCAATAAAATTTTGCAATGTTTTCATCAGTTCTTCTCATTATTGGCAGCCCTAACCTCTCTTCGTCAGTGATGGTTTCTCTCCCTTTGGAAAACATTTAATCCATTTATACACTGCCATTTTCTTCATGGCATTATCTTCATAAACTGGGACTAACATGTCCCTGATTTCACTTCCACTCTTGCCAAGTTTTACAAGAAATTTAGGAATGTTTGTTTGTTGCTCTAATTCAAGCTCTGACATTTTCACATGGCACACACAAACATGCAACAATTCTGAACATCATTCCGCAAGACATCACCACACGTTGACACAAACACAACTCTGAGACACTGATATATGAAGGTTATAAAACCTTACTGAGTTGTTAGTATAGTGCTGCCAACATAAGCACTCAGAGGCAAGTTTGCGAATTTAATTGTCAGACCTTATTTGATGATGACTGCTTTCATGGCCATTCCAGAAAACGAGTTCTAAAATTCCTTTGAAAGATGGACTAGGTGCTGGTGTAGGTGCATAGTTCCTTAAGGGGGGGTACTTCAAAGTGACCATAGTGATATTCAGCAATAAGATATGTAGCACTTTTTCTTGGATGAGATTGCATACTTTAATTGACAGACCATATGGTGTGGAAAGGATTGATTTTAAAGATACAGGAACTAGTCTATCCTTATCATTTTAAAGAAAAGTTTTTAAAGAAACTACTATTTTATATTGTGTTTTTGGAGTATCCTGTGCTTCATAAATATTTTAAATTAGAGACATATAAAGTCCAAAAACATACATTTATTAGACTTTCTATTACTATCATAATGAACAATCTAATACTGACATAGAACATTATTCTGGTAAATGACCTAAATAAAATTCATGTAATTGTTCCTAAGTTACTAACTGACAGTTAAAACAGAACAGTTGACTCAACAACCAGATCATTTCATTTTCATGTACTGACCCTCCCTTTGTTCACTATAGCAGAGTTTCTCTGGATCCTAGCAATGAACCGAGGAATAACTATACAGTCATACAGCTAAATGTTCTTAAAGCTGGAAGGAACCTCAGAAATTTTCTAACCGGAGTCAATCACTACACAGCACATATACCACTATTTCCTGATCCTGAGAACTTGGCAGATAGCACTAATCCATTTCAGAGCTTTTGTTTCCAACTTTCTCAACAGACGTATCATACCAGATAGCCCACTACCTATAAATGAGAACAGGCACAGAAATGAAATCCTCTTTGCTCTTGGAGCTAATCCAAACCCCTTCCTTCCTTATAAGAAACAAAGGGCCAGAGACCGTAAGTACCAGATACATTGTTTTTAAAACACAGCTTTTAAGAGTGAGTCGCATGACTTTGGCTCATCTCATTTTCCAGTGCCTGCTAGGTATAATAGGAGTGCCCTTAAGGATTCTATAACCTAGTGCTGAGGAAGAAAAGATGACTGATATCTATGTAGATTCATTCTTGACATAGATCAGAGGGCACTGAAGTAAGCAGAGAAGAATTTATGGAGGAAATGGAATTTCATCTAAGTTTCAGCTCATTTATTCCCTCAAAAAACAAGATAATGTCTTACTAAGTCTCTGGGTCATAAATGGCCCCAAACTCAGCAAATGTATTGAGCCTACCAGGTAATGTGATGGATGCTATGGGCACAAAGAAGGGCAACACGAAACTCCTTCCCTCTTAAAGGCGCATGGGCTGGTGAAGGAGGCAGAAAAATCAGAATATAGGGTAATAAAGCCCAAGTAGATACCGTTCTGCACAGCAGTGGAGGAGTGTAATGGCCACACGCAGAGTCTCTGGAGCCAGACTGCCAGGGTTTGAATCCCAGCCCTGCCCTTGACCAGGGACCCTGGACAAATTTAATTCTCTGTGTTTCGGTCTCCTGAAAATATGCTTGATGGAAAGGTCAAATGGGCTACTGCACTTGGAACGGTTTGGCACACGGTCAGTGATATATAAAGTCTTAGGTCTTATTACATATGAAACAAGAAGAGGGAGCATTTTGTATCACCAAGGAGAAGCAGGGATGGGGGGATTACCAGAGAAGGGGTGTTCTAGCCAGGTCTTGAAGGATGAGGCAGGCAGGCTGGATGCAGGTGGTGAAAGGTTTTAGATGCCATGCTGAAGAAACATCTTCCCCTCAGCTGAGGGCAGCAGGGAGCCATGGATAGCTTTAAGTTCCAGAGTGATGTTATCTGATCTTCATCTTAGAAAGGTCACTTTGATTGCAGTGTGAACTCTTAACTGTTACCCCTAGCAGCGGTTTGAATGGCGGTCCCAAAGTGAGTGAAAATTACCTTAAATGGAAACATGTGATTTTGTCAAGGGTCTTGACAGAAGGATTATCCGGGCAGGCTCTAAAAGCCATCACAAAAAGTGGAGCTAGAGAGAGACCACAGACATAATCACAGGAGAAAGGGACATGAAGACAGAGGAAGGGGTTACAGCGATGTGTCCTCAAGCCCAGGAATGCCAGGGCTGCTGCCAGAGCTGGAAGAGTCCAGGGACAGATTTCCCCCCAGAGCTTCCAGAGGGAGTGTGGCACTGCTGCAGTCTGGACTTGTGGCCTCCAGAATTGGTTGAGAACAAATTTCTGCTGTGCAAAGCCACCCAGTTGTGGTAATGTGTGACAGCAGCTACAGGAAACGAATATAACATTGACTCTTAACAACTCCCCTTCCATCTCAAGAGCTTAAGTCCTGTCACCTATTCTGGTAAAGCCCTGACTGGGCCCCTCATCCCCATGCTGTCTTCCACCGCCCTGGGCCTCAGTCCAGCTGTTGTCATTCATGGTTCTCTCTCTTCTGCTTTTTTACTTTCAAGATTGCTGCTCTTCAGGTTCAATCAAACTCAAGTCTCCTTAAAAGCAAAACAAAACAAAACAGAAAATGCCTCTCTGGATCTTACACATAACTACCACTTTCTCACAATTCTTTCATACCCGTGCACCTCCAAAGAAAGACCCGAAGGTCAGTCCCCTCCTTCCTGTACCCCCAACGCAGTAGAACACCCTCCCCCACTGAGTCTCGCTCACCACTTGCTCCAGTTCTTAACTCCTATCACACCCCTTTTCTCCTCTGCGTGCCTCAACTTCCCAGACCTCCAAGGTTGGGGTTATCTGGGGCTCTTTCATTACTCTTTTCTTCTTCATGTTCTCCCCAAACAGCTACATTCATTCCCAAAATGTTAATAACCACATGCCCAACATGCTTACTACTCCCACATTTGTCTCCTGAGCACCACACTCACGCTCACTCCAACTGTGTGCTGCTCACTTTTACCTAAGGGTCTTCCAAGCTCCTTGACTTCATGTGTCTCTGCCAGGACTCCCTATCCTGCTAGAGACAGCTACTGCCTTCTCCACCAGACCATATCCAACCCAGGCCTGCCAGGTTGACCAGCTGAACACCCCAAGCAGCTGTCTTTCCCCTTCCACTCCACTGACAGCTGCACAGCTGAGGCCCCGCCTCCCTTCGCCTGGACCTTGGACCTGAGCCACCCCATTGCTCTGACCCCCTCCTAACTCATCCCACTCCCTCACTCCACTCCTTGATGTCTCCCAAACAACCCGGGATGGTCTCCTGCTATCTGTGTGACTTGTTTCTTTCCCTCCTTCCAGTCTTGATGCAATTGTCACCTTCTCAGTATGGCCTTCCCTGTCACTCTTTCTAAAGCTGCAGTCCCTTACTTCCCAGCCCCCTCCCGCCAGCATTATGTTATTGCCTGGCACTGCGGCCACTGAGCATACTCTGCTGTATTTTACCTCTTCACCGTTTACCACCTACCTCTCTCCACTTGCACATGAGTCCCAGGAGGACAGGGGGTTTTGTTCACTTCTGCGTGACCTGGCTCTAGCACAGTCTTCAATTCTGCATCCCAAACATTTCAAGGGCTGTAATCTGAAGACATTCCTAAACACCCCTGAGCCAAGGCTCTGTGCACGGGAGGGGCTGGGCTGAGACCAGTATGAGCCATCCCCGCCCCATCCTTGAGTTTCACAGACAGAACAAGAATGTACACACTAAGATTCAGATTAGCATGCCTGCATATACACTACTGGGCTCCAGGGCAAGAGCCAGGAGGCTATGCAGGGGTATTACTGACAACGTGAAAGAATCTTTTCAGACTTTTAACAAAATGGAATGGGAATCTATAAATGATTGCTTCCCTAGTGCTCCAAAGATGATTTAGAATGAGTAAGCTTGTGAGTTTCATGAAAATACCAACACATATTACCTTTGAAAAGAATTTCTAAGCTTGAAATCATAGATTTTTCCAATGACTGAAATAAGACTTAACTAGTCTGGAGAAAAAGATCAGGGTTTACATTGTGAATAGGGCGAGGATACCACAGTGCCTTACCAACATTAATTATCACTACGTGATCATTACTGAGTGACTCTTAATCAGAATACCAGCAGAATTCTCACATTAGTAATTCTGCTGAGATAGAATTCCCACCGACAGTACAACAATTCTTCCTTCAGAATTTAAATATAATATTTAAATTATGTAAATTATATTTAAACATTAAACTTAAATGATTTGAGGATTAGACTGTGGGGGTACAAAACAAAATGATAAATGCTTTTCCATTTTCCTTTTAAAAACAGTGAAAACTACTACAGAGGCTGGTATTGGTTTGGACACAGCACGTCATCAAAACACTTGAGTCACCCTGGACTCTAAATTATAGGCTGGACACGAAGCAGAACAGAAAAAAAACACAGCAGGAGAGACTTTATTTCATACGAAAATACTAATTTTCTCATAATAAAGGTATCCAGATTTACCTTAAAATAAAATCTATTGAGTACTTCCATGCCAGCCAAACAACTTGATATTTTCACATTACCTTAATCAATTCTAACAACAAATGAGGTAATGATGAATATCCCCATTTTCTAGATGAAGAAACTGAGGATTGCAGAGAACAAGCAATTTGTCTAAACAGTTGAGCCTGAAAGTGCCAGAATCTAGGACTCTCAACTCCAGGCTCTGTGCGCTAACACACTATAGAAGCAGGGGAAAGCCTGTAGGAACTGTAATGAAAGCATTGACAATGTTCCCAATGGTATTTTAGTAAGGGATTCTCCTGTGAAAACCTACATTTCTGCTAAAATGCTATATCTTGAAAAATCAGAGGCTTTAAGTTGGCTCATAAAAATATTTGCCCCTCATTTCAATAACTACAATATTTTAAAGTGTCAAGGCTCCTGAATTATAGGAGGGACCAAACATTTCAATGGCTGTAATCTGAAGATGACATTTCTTCAGAGTAGTTAATAAACCTGACAGTTTTTTTTTTTCCTTACAGGTTCACATGCTGAAAACTCCAGAAGAGAAACTGCATGTGAGATCTTCTGATTTTTGTGGATCAGTTAAGACAATTATAAAACAAACTCTTCCTATCATGGCCTAATAGGAGCTTATGAAGAGACTCACTGCCACTGTCATTAAGTCACTGAAATTTCAGCTGATTAAAAAAACAAACCCTTGCAGCACTACAAAGAGGTCTGACTTTCCACGCAGGCCTAGCAGGGCTCTGAAGAAAGAGGTGAAATAGAAGGACTCCAGGAAGTGGCTGTTGAGGGGCACACTGGGGTGGCCTAGGCGTGAACCAAAGAATCGGGACTGCCTTGTTTTGGGACTGCCCTGAGTTGGGACTTCCCTATGTTGCCAACAGGAAGAGCAAAGGTCCAGGAAGACTTTGGCTGGACACCTACAATTTTTTTGGTATTTTATTGGGTCTTTTGTTTGTTTTTTTGAGACAGTGTCTCACTCTATTGCCCAGTCTAGAGTGCAATGGTGTCATCATAGCTCATTGCAACCTCAAACTCCTGAGCTCAAGTGATCTCTTGCAGCAGCCTCCCAAGTAGTTGGGACTACAGGCACATTCCACAATGCCCAGCTAATTTTTCTATTTTTTTGTAGAGACAGGGTCTGGCTCTTGCTCAGGCTGTTCTCAAACTCCTGGTCTCATGCAACCTTCCCACCCTGGCTTCCCAAAGTGCTAGGATTACAGGCCTGAGCCACCTTACAATTTTTAGATGGTAGTTTTCTTTTCTGGAGAAAAGTACCCAAATTAAGCTCTTGGGGCTTGCCCGCATTAAAAGTGTAGGAAACTGCCCATCTGAGACCGAGGGTGACATCTAGCAAAACTGGCATGTAATCATTCTTGATCCTGAAGAGGTCTTTATATAGCTAGTCCCAAAGGCCAGGGTACAACTGCTCAAAATCTTTTCCAAACCAGCTTCTAGAGAGTATGCTGAGGGTGGTGTGCAACACTTGATTAACAACTGAGTATCTATGGAGACCCCAAGAGCAAAAAGGCAGATTTACTCCATTACCAGGAGGAATTGGGAGGGAGACAAAAGCCAATGTGTACGACACCCAAAGTCTTTAAAAAGACATTCAACAATTAATTCTGAATACTTAACACTAGGAAAACAAACAAGGCCATCTCTTCTATTTGGCTAAAAGGAAATAAAATTGCTCTTTGTAGAGTCTGCTATTTAAATGTGGTCAGGTAGGATAAACTTTGCCTAAATATTTCTAAAGCCCCTGGGCACTTCTTAGCGGTAATAGTCAACACTTGCTTCTCTGTTTCTCTCCTTTCCTCCCACTAATGGCCTCTGCTAAGGCCATTTCCAATGTTATTTATTTACCAGAAACTTGACTTTTCTTTGCACAAGGTCCTGGAGAAGACAGTTTGACCCCAAGGATCCCATTAACTTTCGAAGATGGTTGGAGGGAGGTAGTAATCTGAGGGGGAGAAGGCAACACTAAATATTCTGAGCTTCAGAAGCAGCAGCTGTAGAGGAAGGTGTGAGAGGCTGCCCCCACCTGCCTTTCCAGCAAACCCAGCTGCAGTTGCCAAAGGGGAGGTAGAGCCTGCCAAGAATCCACTGTTCCCCAGAGTGTGCATCAGCCCTCACCTGCTGGGAGTCCCCACCTGCTGGGAATCCCCACCTGTGTGAACTCAGAGGGAAAGAGACAGATATAGCTCAGACCACAAAAAAGTGCATCCCAGGGCCCAATTGGGAAAACAGACAACCTTGGCAGAAATTCAGAATCTAAATACGAATAACTCAAACCTCTGAGCAATGGCTCAGACATCCACCTAGTCCAGAGATCTGTCAGAGGTGAATCACTTAAAAACATACTCTTGTTTAAAAACAGGCTAGGATGGCTTAAAAATTATTTTTATTAGAAAACGTGGAGAGCAAGGAAGCTGGGGTGGGCGGGTATGAGTTCTCTTAGCTTTCTCCCCCTGTGACCTCCTGCGGGACACAAAGGCACGCCCCTGAATTCGGGCACGAATCTGTCAGCTTTTCAGAACCCGGGTGCGGGCAGTTGGCGCTCGCCACTTGGGAAGGCACCTTTCGAGGCACTGCCCCGGCGAGCGGCGGCCACATCTCCAGCCTTTTTCCCCCGGGGGCATGGCAATCCCGGAGACCAAGGTGCCGCTTCCAATCCGACCTGAAATCCATACTCTTACCTCTCTCGGGGCAGCGTCATTGGGTGGGGGGAGTGGACGGGGAGCAGACAGAATTAAAAACAAAATTAAACCCCGTTAAGCCCCATTTGTTTCCACATGGGCAGACAGAGCTACTTGCTTTTCTTTCCACCGTCCAAGCCCATTTCCACCTTCCAAGATCATTTAGGGTAAAGCAAGAACCAGGAGCACCCAGATGGGAATCCTGGAGGAGCTTTGTTCTGCTTACGCTTTAATTGGCTTGCCGAGAGATCCCGGCATCAAGTGCGCCAGCGCCAAGCCCACCCTCGCACCCGCGCGACCCGCACGCGGCCTGGGCGCGCGTGAGGGTGCGCGCATCGCCCACCCGCCGCGCGGCTCACCTAACACCACCGCGGCCACGGTGCCGAGCAGCAGCCAGTTATTCTTCAGGAAGCGCTTGCAGTCGCATCCCTTCCTCGCCGGCTTCCCCATGGCGGGCGCCCGGGCTCGGAGCCGCCTCTGCGGTCGCCGCTATTGTGCACGAGGCTCGGGAGTGCGCTCGTGGGCTGGGGGCCCCAGGGACCGCTGGCTTCTCGGCGGCGCGGCCGAGGCGGGATTCAGGAGCACGGGAAGGAATGAGCTTTGCTGCCGCCGCTGCAGCTGTCACAACCGCCGCCGCCGCCACCTGAGATCTCTCACCGCTCTGCAGCCCAGCCAGCCCGGTGGCTTTGCGTGGCGGGCGCGCCCGGCTCCTCCTGCCGGCGCCGCGCTCTGCGGCGCCCGGGCCAACCAGCGAGGAAGGAGGGAGGAGCGGCAGCCGGGGAGGCGGGTGGGTGCGTGCGTGGGGCGCCCGGAGTCCCGGCGGAGCAGGCGTGGGAGGGCGCGGAGCGCTGCGGCGCGAGCTGGACTGGTGGGAACCCTGCGCCCCGCTCCACGGCCTTCAGCTGGAGTCTGCCTCGCTTCCTCCCGCAATCCCTACTCCGAGTTAACTCCTCGGCTTTCGCGTTTTCTTCTGCCCCTAAGGCAGGGGGGCGGAGCCATTGACCCCGTTGGCGTGGACTTCATCCTGCAGCCTCCCTCTGTATCCACACCTGCCGTTCCCAGTGCCAGCACCCGCAGAACGCAGTATCCTTTAGAGTTGAAGAAAACTGGCTCTGCCTTGAATCCCTCTTGCTCCCTTGTGCAGGCTGAGATTTGCCCAAAGTGGAAAAGCTTGAAGACTCTGGGAGGAGAGAGGAAAGAGTACTGGAGACAGGACCGGACTTTGGGAAGTTTCGCTCAGAGCCTCTAGTCTCCCCACGGGGAACTCTCCTCTCCAAACCTCGGGAGGTGACTTGTGGACTTCGGGCTTGGGATGTTCCCTGCATTTGGAGATGACCCTTCTTAGAGTTTCACTTCCTCTCCTTATGACTAGCTGTGTGGCCACCACAGGCCCCAAAGCTTTGAGATTCTGTAATTAGGAGTGAGACCCTGACACATTGGAAAGGCAAACACAGGAGAAACTAGGTTAGTGGTGCTAAGTAGACTCTGCGTTGCTAAGTGAATTTTCTAACTTTCTAACATTCTTCTACCCAGTTTTCCCACCCTTACTTATACAAACTCTTTCCTTCTTCCTTCTATCCCATTAGCACCCTGGCAGTTCTAAGCTGGCTTCTCATCAGCTTTCCTAAAATTAAGTGAGCCCTGCATGGTTTTTTTTTTTTTTTTTTTGCTACTGTGGCATCTACTCTCTGATTTGGGGGTAGGGAGAATTTCCTCAACTAGATTTTCTGATAACTAAAACCCTGCAATTAGCGCTTCATTCCTTTGATTTAAATTGATACAAGTATCCTTGAAGAGTTAAGTAAGATTAAGCTTTATCAGCTATGTACATTTTAGCATGAGTGAGTTTATCAGCTCCCTTCCAGAAAGTAAACTTTGAGAGATGGAAGGATAAAGAGGTATCAAGGTCAACGGGATCTGAGGAAGACATGGAGAAATGTCAGGAGTGGGGAAACTTATGAAGAAGGAAAAGATAGATTCATCCCACAATAAAAAAGCTAGGAAATCTTAAATGTACAACATGTGAGGAATGGTAAGTGTATCATGGTACTGCCATGCAACAATACATTATGCAGCATAGAAAAAGGAAGTTTATGAACTTTTTAATAACTTGGGCTAGCACATGTTGTATTAAGAAAAGAAAAAGAAACACTAGAATCGTGTACAGAAATTGATCAGATGTATATAAAATTAACCTATAAAATAAAACTACATGCTTAGAAAAATGAGTAGAGTCTGGGTATGGTGGCTCACGCCTGTAATCCTAACACTCTGGGAAGCTGAGGCAGGTGGATTGCCTAAGCTCAGGAGTTTGAGACCAACCTGAGGCAGAGCGAGACCAGTCTCCAAAACTAGCCCAGCGTTGTGGTGGGCACCTGTAGTCCCAGCTACTTGGGAGGCTGAGGCAAGAGGATCACTTGAGCTCACGAGCTTGAGGTTGCTGTGAGCTATGATACCATAGCATTCTACCGAGGGTAGCAAAATAAGACTCTGACTCAGAAAAAAAGAAAAAAGATTAGAAGAAAATATGCCGAAATTTTAAAAATGTTCTTCTTTGGGTTATAATATCTTGTTTGAATCTTTTTGCTTTTTATTTTTCTGTATTTCCAAAGTGCCATAAATAATCCCATGCTCATTACAGTTGTAGATAGAGCTACGTTTACAAAATAAACAGGCCCTGAAGAGAAAATAAAGTAGATGAACCAGAGAAGAACTTTGTCTACATCACAAATTTGGGGCTGTAATAAGTCAATTACACCTGAGCTCTATGCATAAGATACTTGGGTTTAAATCCCAGCACTACTACTTACCAGTTGGGTGGCCTTGGGTAACTTGCTTAAATTTATTGTTTATCAGTTTCTTCATCTGTAAAATGGGGACATTAATAATCTTTACCTCGTGGAGGTATTGTAAGATTTTTTTTTAATTTTCTAATAATACTAAATTTATTCAATTTAGTCAAAGTTTTGATTGTAAGTATCCAATAGTATACACAGTACAAAACAGATCTCTAGATTTCTAATATATTAATAGAAAGTGCATGACTATATACAGCATCCTACAGGCAAAGAGAGGTGGGAGGGGAAAAAGTCAACTGTGGTTGAGGTCTAGTAATAAATAAATAAATACAGAAGTAATGATGGGGCCTGGCGAGGTGACTCATGCCTGTAATCCCAACAATCTGGAAGGCTGAGGCGGGTGGATCGCCTGAGCTCTCAAGTTTGAGACCAGCCTGAGCTAGAGTGAGACCCTGCTTCTAAAAATAGCCGGGTGTTGTGGTAGGCATCTGTAGTCCCGGCTACTCAGGAGGCTGAGGCAAGAGAATTGCTTGAGCCCAAGAGTCTGAGGTTGCTATGAGCTATGAGGCCATGGCATTCTACAGGGGGTGACAAAGTGAGACTCTGTCTCAAAAAAAAAAAAAAGTGATGATGATCCATATTATAGTACATTCTACCACCAATGCTGTAGCCAAAATGGACCCCCCCAAACCCATTTCATCCTCAGGAGGATGATACTGACTAGACTCTTATACTTCACCTTAAAGACCATGAGAGAGCCAGTGCAACTAACTGTGTAGTCTGTGCATATGGGGGCTTGCAGCATGGAGGTTTTTTCCAAAAGGAGGAAATATAAAATGTTTAGGTTAAGAACTATAAAACCATAGGGTGTCCATAAAAAGGAACTCACTCCTTATTGTTTTACTATCCAATTTTTTAAATAGAGTTTGAAAAACAAGCACTGTGTCCTGTCATTATAAGGCAGGCAAATGCTCTTTGTGAAAACTCTGAGCTGGTGATATTTTTCTCCTAAACTTTTAGGAGAGAGGCAATAAGAGTTTTTTTGGTTTGGGTTCAAGTGAGAGGCTTTTAAGTATTGAAGAAGTCCAAGTTCAGGCTATCCCAATGTTCAGAGAGCCTGACTGGAAGAAGCCAAAGCCAAACCAACCCACTTAGTGTTAACACACACCTCTTTTCTGTTAGCAAATTTTACATTAAATACAGAGTGAAAAAAAAAAACCCTAATAGGTTGAAACAAATCAAACATCCATTCTACACAGATAAAACCTTCACAAAGGTCAGCTGAAGTAATCCAGAGCTAAAACTGAATTGTGCAGATTTTTCATGACCAGTCATGTAACACAAACAAAAGTCAATTATTTACATACTGGGAAAGCTCTGTAAGAAATATGCCCCCCGAAGCATTAACCTTTATTTTGTGCCATCCCGAAGGCTTGAATATTTTATTTTTCAGAGAGTTTAACATTTTAATGGAGTGTACTTCGGTACTCTTCATATAGGGTCTCACCTATCCTAAAACTTTCCATTTCCCCAAGAGGAGCTTTCAATCTGCTTTAGAAATCACATAAATTAAAATCTTTAATAAATGTTAATATGAAGAGAGGTAGCACAGTAGGCAAAATATAATTACTTTTTCCTACAAGGTATTTGTAACAGAAAGCTCAGTCTATCCTGCTTAAAAATCAGTAAATAGGTTTGACTCATCAGAACCTTGGCATGACCTTAATATCTCAAAATTATTAACAAGGACCTCTAGGGGCAAGTCCATGTTATGGATTTAAGACAAATTTATTATCATGAGGGAAAACAAGTGTAGCCAGTCATCTTAAAAAATGCCCAACCACCGCTTCTCAATACAGACAGATTAAAACTGCATACTGTTAATCATATAACAAATCCCAACCATGTCTCCTGAAATTCCTCTTAGTTTCATTCATTAGAAGGGGATTAAAAAAAAAAAACTTAAAGAGTGTTTTACAGGAGCATTCAGCTTTTCTCTGAAATACTCAGCATCTTAAATATTATGAAATATTCTTTTTTCGTAAGCTAGACGCTGGCTTCAGACTTTGTGGAACTGGAGGGGGGATATAATGCATTCAAAAGTATTCTAGAAGTTGTCTTTTGGCAGAACAGCAGGTATCCAAGTTAAAAATAGGAGGGTTGGTTTGTTGCTTTGGGGTCTTTTCAAAATTTAAATCATTTTTGGTTCCCTTTCTACAAAAAAGCTCAGTCACCACCCGTGAGTGGAGATAGGCAGAGGCTGTGGCCCTGCTCCTCCAGCTTCTCATTGCCCGCTTTCTTGTTGCTGCAACAAGGCTCGCATAGATGTGTATTGATGAAGATGTCCCCCAGACAGCCTTTAGAGAGAATTCCACAACATATTTTCTGTCTTTTCCAATATGTGAAATCAAGGGAAAAAACCTGGTGTTCTGTTAGAACCAGAAGCCATCTCCTTATCCGAGCCCCCATCTGATTTCTGGAGATTGAGCTGGGGAGGTACTTGAGGTGGTACTGTGAGGATCAGAATTAGGGCATTTCAATGCCTTCTGCTGGTATGATCTGGTTGCATTTTATCCTGTTTTGAGACAGAGTTTTCTCTTTCTTTGGTATCAGTGTCATCTTTAGACTAAGTCCTGCTGTTGCATCTATCACATGATTCCAGTTTGGGGTTTTTTTTTTTGATCCTGCTGGCAACTTCTACCTTTTTGTAAGCAGGGCACAGGCATTGCAGATGTCTCCTGAGCAAGTGTCCTGTGACCCCAAACAGCGCTGATGTCCTTTTTCGTTAGCATTTACTGTCAGTGTCGAGAACTAGAGGACTTAGCCTCTGCAAATACAGCAGCCCGCTATACTTCTATACTTCTTGGGCTTGTGAAAACCCAAATTCTTTTCTTCTGGGCAATAATCTTCCAAAAGCACCTATTCTTTGTGTAATAGTGTCCCCAAGATGCGGAGTGCAGGTCAGGCCAACCCCCCAAAACCCCCCAAGCACTCTTTCCTCCTCAACTGACTTATCTAGAAAAAAGAGAATTGAATATAATAATATTGTGTGAAAGGCTTAAAGCAGGACACGGCATACAACAAATATTATCACTAGTTTACATGGAGTCTACCTGGCTGGGCATCTTCTGTCTCCCTCTCTTGAGCCTGCCTGTACTAACACAAGAGCCCTTATATTGCCCATTGCACTTTCATACCTAAAGCTTAGACAGTGCGTACTCATTTGATGCTCATTTAAATTATGCAAGTTTAAAATAGTGAAATATGAAAGATTAGTGATGTCTGAATAGATACCCACATTTTGAAATAATAAAAAATCTCCCAGACTAATAAAAAAAAAAAAAAAAAGTCAAGAATCTTTAATCAAAGCTGGTGGGCCAAATGAATTGTAAACTGTGCTGTCATTATGTGGCAGTTCCATTTTAGCTGGTAATCAAAAAAGAATCAATCAGCACTTCTAAAGCATTTATGTATCAGGCACAGTGCTAAGCACTTTACAAATATGAATTCATTTGGTCCTCTCAGCAACTCAGTGAGGTAGGACTGTTGTTGTCTCACATGGCTGTTGGAAGAATCAAATGAGGTATTGTCTCATTATCCTTATCTCAGCTGAGGAAACTGATACATAAACAGGTTAAGCTACTTGTCTAAACTACGTTAGTAAGAGATGGATCAAGAGTTGAACTAGGTGGTCTGGCTCTGGAATTTGTGCCCTTAACCAATATCTCTTATAAAAGAACACATAGAAAATATTATGGGAAAATTACTCAGGTTACGTGTTTTACCGTATGTCAGAGTCTATTTCCCATGTCCAGCAGACACGTTGGTGTCTTACTGTGCTGTGCTCAAGAGGACTCAATACATTTTATGGGGCAGTTGTTGAACTCCTAAATTCTGTGTTCTTAGTTGCTGGCATCTAATTCTCCGGGATATCTCTGCCTAAGATAAGATATGTGAAGAATCACTTTGGGGTGAGGGGAGGTTGGAGACCCCTGGTACTTAACTTCTGTTCTATTTTACTTCCTTTGCCTGTGACAGTTATGGACACAAATGATCTCAAATTGGAGAAGAGGTAAGAGGCATTTGCCTGGTGAGTCTACCTGCGGAGAACTTGAATACTCAGTCCTAAAAAAAAGAATTCATTCTCCAAGGAAGGTAGGAAGAATCGTTAGGATTATTTTTTTTTCCTGCAGTAAATGTCAACATCTCTCTTTTTTTCTAAATTCCTTCATCCAAACAAGCCTCAGGCTAATTTTTATTCATTATATTTTGCTAGTATACTGCTTTCTTTCAAGTTCATGTAACTTTTTATTTCCTTTATTGTTACTGTTTCCTTTTTTAAACAAATGTTGTCTCATGGACTTTCCTGTTAGTTATTAAAGAAAGGAGACTTTGACTTTGCCACACAAGGTTAAACCAGCAGGTGACAGCCTGGCCTTATATATCAATTGGGATATAAATGGAAAAGGCATTTAGAAATAAAAAGTAAGGCATCAGCACCTAAGTATTACTGGAAATAGTTTGCTGGTAGTATCCTACCATCGTACTACACATGCAGTTGGTTGCTTTGTCCTCACGCTGTGGCATTAGGTGAGGTCAGGGGGTGCCAGGGACTCCTTCAGCACCTCAGTGCAGCCTTTCACAACTGATGGCTAGGGAGAAGGATACTGTCAGTACATCCAGGCACTCCCCTTTTTAAATTTTTTAATCGTTTTTTAAAATTAAATCATAAACACATATATCATGTATACATTAATGCATTTATGGGGCACAATGTGCTGATTTCATATAGAATTAAGAACGCTTACATCGCACTGGTTAATAAATACCTCATCTCATTTACTTAATTATTGTGTTAAGACATTTATACTCTATACTTAATAGATCCAACCCATCCCCCCTCCACCCTCCTTCATCCTGGGCCATAGTTGTGATCTATTCTTCATAGGAAAGTGTGAGTGATTGTAAATTGGTTTTATAATAGTACTGAGTACATTGGGTATTTTTTTCTTCTATTCTTGAGACACTTTACTAAGTAGGATATGTTCCAAGACACCCTTCTTTTAAATCTCTTCTTTATTTTCCAGTTGTGATCTGGAACCAACTTACCTTGGAATTACAAATCAAAGAGGAAAAGAATTGTAACTTATTAAATGGTCACAATGATTCTCTAAGCAATCTTTCATAAAGATGATTGGTCCAGAAGAAACTTATCTGTTAGTCAGATGTCCTTAAACTCTTGGCTTCAAAAGAACCTTGCCCCATGGGCTTTAGTGCTCACTCTGACAAACTGAAGAGCAATTCCATTTCATTTTAGAATATGAAAAAAAATTCTCTACCTGCACCACACAAGCTGTGTGTCCTCGAGCAAGTCATTTAGCCTCTCTGAAAAGTTTTCTCATCTGAAGACACAGTTTACAGTAGTAAATACAAATGGTTAATACATATTAGAAACATATGAAAAAAATCAAATCTCACCAGAACTAAAGGAAATACAAGTTTAAACTGATATTTGTTTACTAGCTGGGTAAAGATATTTTAATATAAACTATTTTAAATTTCACAATTAAAAAATTTATACCTTACACATAAATTGTGAATTTAGAGAAGGTTTGGAGAAATGGGCAATGTCACACACTGCTGGCGGACCTAGAAAATGCTATGACTTTTCTGAGGACAATTAGGCAATTAGTAACATCTATTAAAAGTGCTTGTATCCTTTAATTCAACCATTTTTCTTCTAGAAATTTATAACAAAGAAATACCCAAAGATGTGCACAATGGCTGTTTATCTCAGTCGAGCTAGAAGCAGCTTAACTGTCTAGTAAGGTGAATTTTCTAAAGATTAAATGTGTAAAAGTACACTGGACATTGGGAACACACCATTTAGGGATTGAAAAGCATATTTTAATTTCGAACTGACTTACATGGAATTACATAAGAAACTTAATTACACTGGAAAATGGTAGACACACACAACTATGTTTTGCAAAAGTAAAATTATAAAACAGTAGGTTTTTTTTTTTTTTTACAATGAGGATGTAGTAATTTTTTGTTCGTATACTTGAAAGTATAAAACATAAAATATGCATTCTATAATTTCAATTAAATGTATGTGTGTAAGAGCAGCAACATGAAAATCATCAATGTGCTTTTTTCCTTTGCCGTTCTGAGCTCATGCTCTTTGCCCTACTAGGCAAAGGTGTTCACTTACTTGGCAGATTAGGCTTTGTTACAGAAGGAATTTTAAAAATGTGGTAACATTCCATTCTGCTTGATATGTAGGATTATGTAGCAGGTGGACTATTATCAAGAAAGAATATTCTATATTCCTTCATTTCCCCATTAGAAGATCAAAAGCCTAGGCTGGAAGACCCATCTTACACAATTCTTCTGTAGTGTAAGAAAGACAGCCCTCCACCTACAACAATCATCACTCTGCTATAGCAGGATGTTAGACTAGGGAAGAAGAAGAAAAACACCACTTTCTGGTTAAGAGAATGGTGGAGAGAAAAGTGGGAGAGAGGAGAAGAGACTGTGGTCCTGTTTTCTCTCTCTAGGCTTTGTCCAGGAAGAGGATGTATATTTAAAAAAGGATGTATATGTATTTAAAAAAAAGTGGCAGCTCTGTCCCTCATGCCCCATTTGGGAGGTTACCACCTAGGCTGCCACTTACTAATCTGGGGTGCAACCACGTCAATGCAAATGTGGCAGGTTTGCAATGCTTTGATATTTGCTAATGCTAGAAAGAGTAGATTCTGATGTCAGCTCTATTCAACCATGAATATTCCCTATGGACCTTTCATATATAAAGGTGACAAGTGAGTTCATGAACTCATCCTAGAAAAAAGTGCTACATACCTCATTACTGAATGTCACTATGGTCACCTTTGAAGTACTGCCCTTGGGGAGCTAGGCATCAATGCAGTCCCAAGTCCCCCTTCAAAGAAATTTTGGAACTCTTTTTCTGGAATGGCCATCAGAGATGTTGTAGTAATACACCTGATGTCCTGAATATCATCAAAACATCTTCCTTTCAGTATTTTCTTTATCTGTGGGTAAAGAAAAAAAGCATTGGGGGCCAGATAAGGTGAGTAGGGAGGGCATTCCAGTACAGTTATTTGTTTCCTGGCTAAAAACTCCCTCACAGACAAAGCTGTGTGAACTAGTGCATTGTTGTGATACAAGAACCAAGAGTTGTTGGCCAAGATTTTCAGTCAGCTGATGACTGTGATGCACAATTCAACAAGTTTTTGCAATGTTTTTTGTCAATTCTGCTCATTACTGGCAGCCCTAACCTCTCTTCATCAGTGATACTTTCTCTCCCCTCAGAAAAACATTTAATCCATTTGTACATGGCCTGTTTTCATCATGGCCTTATTCTCATAAATTTTGACTAACATGTCTCTGATTTCACTTCCATTCTTGCTAAATTTGGCAAGAAATTTAATGTTTGTTGCTATAATTCAAGCTCCAACGTACTTGCACACAAAAACATGTGAAAATAATGAATGCTACTTAGCAAGATACTGCCACATATCAACGTGAACACAACTGTGAGACAGATATACCAAGGTTATGAAACCTTACCAAGTTGTTTGTACAGTGTTGCCAATGTAAGCACATGGTGGTAAGTTTGTGAACTTAATTGTCAGGCTTTCAGATGGTTTAAGCATCCATTGGTGATGGTTGTTTAAGATCATTGTATTTAAATCTTTTAATTTTATCATTCTTTCTGAGTGCATTTACTGGAATCAACTTTTGGTTACCCTGAAATAGATTTTATACAGAAAAGGCTGGATGAATGTTTAATTTTTTCTGTTTGTCTTCTCAATAATGAATTAGTACACTAGCAACTGCCAGTGGTGATTGCTCAGGGTTTCATTTTGTTTTCATTTTCCTTAAGGGTATTATGAACACCATGAATTTATATGTATTTTGGATATATTTATGTGTTCTAATCACAACAGACATGATTCTTTTCCATGTTTAAATTGTCCCATCTTTGGCCAATGGGAGCCCCTTCATTTTAGCTCCTGTGCTTTTTTTGACAACCATTTATCTTCAATAGAACCTTTGTTTCCTGGCTCAACAGGATGTCCTGAGACCATCTTGTGTATTTCTTGCCCTGGATTTGGAATTAGCCATTTTCCAAAGGGGAATAGTATTTCCCCCCATGGGGAATAGTATTTAGAAACTATAATCTTGGTGATGAGGGCTCTTCGTTGAGAGGTTATCCTTGTTTCTAGGCCTTTTCAGTGGACTGAGCTCAGAAATACGTACTTCACAGTAAGAGACAAATAAATAATAAGTTTTTATACTGTTATTTTCAATGCAGTTTTTATTGTGCTATTATATGCATAATAAATTATGCCATTTTAGCTATTTTTAAGTGTATAGTTTAGTGACATTGAGTATATGCATATTGTTTTGCAACAATCACCACCATTCATCCTCAGAATGTTTTTATCTTCTTAGACCAAAACTCTGTACCCAAACATTAACTCTGTATTTCCCACCTCCTACCTATCACTCCAACTCTAAGCAGACACCATCTTTTAGTAAATATGAATATTTATTTTTTTGTTACTGGCTTATTTCACTTAGCATGCTGCCTTTAGGTTCTTCCACATTGAATCGCGTGTCAGAATTTTCTTCCTTTTTAAGGCTGAATAATATTCCAGTGTATATACTTATCACATTTTATTTCTCCATTTATTGGTTGAAGGACACTAAGGTTACTTCCACCTATGGCCATTATGAATAATGATGCTGAAAACATGGCATAAAAATATCTGTTTTAATTCCTGCTTTTAAATTCTTTCGGGCATATACCGATAAGTTAATTACTAGAGCATATAATAATTCCATATTTAATTTTTTGAGGAACCACTATGCTGTTTTTCACAGCAGCAGCAATTTGACATTCCTACTTGTAAGAAGTGGGAACACAGAAGTTCCAATTTCTCTACATACTCACCAATATCTGTTATTTTCTGGTTTTTAAAATTCTGTTTTTTTTTTTTTTAAATAACAGCAATTCTAATGGGGGATGAACCAAATCAAGTTTAAAATTTGAATGAACAGGATTTTAGATGAATTTCTACCACTTTATTATTCTGTTTCTCTTCTCTTTACCTTAAAAATCTTTATTCTTAAAGACATTAAGTACTTGTATCTTAATACTATAATATACATATAATAACTAAAAAAAAGACCTATATTACTTCCAATAATAAGATTATTCTGTGAAGTTTAATATTTCTTTGTGGTTCTTTTGTAGGATAGGGTATACACTGCTAGTGATATAAAATAAAATTACTGTGTTTAAGTCACTTGAAATAATTCTTTTCTCTGTTGGTTATTTCATCAATTTGATATATACCATTAGTATCATATTTGTGTATTTGTTTTCAAATTTCAGAACTTAAATTTAACAATTTTTGAGTTATGTAAAACCCATAGCTCGGTCAAAAATCTCAAACAGCAGCATTAATAATTCTTACTTTCAACCCCATCCCCTCTCTTTTACTACCCTTCCTCCCACCGTAGGTAATAATTATTTAAGCAATTATTAGTGTTTCACATATCCTGCCATTGTTTCTTTTAGAAAATATAAACAAATATTTAAATCTACATTTCCCTCCCTTGGACACAGAGTGGCAGTTTATAAGCCCTGTCCTGTGCCTCCCTTTTTCATTGAACAGTACATCCTGGTGCTTACTCAATATAGAAATCTTCCTCATTCCCTTTTCTACTTAATACTCCTCTGTGTAGATGTTATTATAGAGAAATCTTCCTCATTCCTTACTTCTCTGTGTAGGTGTTATTATAAAGAAAGCTTCCTCATTCCTTTACTCTGCTACAGAATACTACACTGTATGGCTATATAAATAGTTTATTTAACAAACTCACTCATGCCTGCATCTGGTTTATTTCCAGTATTTTGCTATTAAAAACAATACAACAAGAAATAATATTGACCTCACCCAACAATACTCTGATAAATGTTTTCCAAAAAATTCTATGGAAACACATACAAATCACAACTCTGCTACATAACTTTTGACAAATTCCATGGTGAAATACTCCCACCATGGCCAATTTCAAATCACTAATTCACTAAATGTGAAGTTAGAAAGATATGTATAATGACTCACTATTATGTAATGTTTCTGCCATACAGACAGAAAAATGCAAATAATCTCAAGGCCATAAAAGATACTGAAAATAATCACAAAATTGTGAGTTTTAATTATTTCTTGCCTTTGTTTAATCTCATTGTGGTTTGTATTTCTTTTTTTTTTTGAGATGGGGTCTTACCATGTTGCCCAGGCTAGTCTGGAACTCCTGGTCTCAAGCAAATCTCCTACCTTACCCTCCTGAGCATATTACCTTTGATTTAAATGTAACTTATTTAGTTTTATATTTATATAATATTTTTTATGGGACAAGGGTCTCCCTGTGTTGCCTAGGCTGCTTCAAACTCAAGGGATGTTCCTCTCTCAGCCTCCAGAGTAGCTGAGACCATAGGTACACGCCAACATGCCCACTTTATAATTTTATTTTATTTTTTAAAAACCAGCACATTGTACCCCATGATTGCTTTAATGTACACAGCTATGATATAATAATAATAATAAAGTGTTTAATAACTAACACTTCAGAAATTCCTGAAAATGTGATTGTTGGCTCTTGCGAGATGGTTTGAGCCAACACATCAATACATTTATATCTTGTTTTAATACCTGAAAAGAAAGTTCTGCTATATGTCTAAACTAGCCAGCACTAGGATCATATGCATAAGGACTTCTCTTAGGAAAATAAGTCCAAAGGTATGCACTTAGGATCTGTGTGGAAGCTCCCCATGACTATCAATGTTCCAGGTCCTCCTTCGTCTCTGCTCTGCCATCTTAGCAAGAAGCCTCTTGGTCCAAAGTGGCTGATGCAGCATCAGGCAAAATGTCCAGATGTCAGAGAGCTGGCAAGAAGAAGTGGGAAAAGGCAAAGTAGTTTCATTGCTCAGGTGAGTCTCCTACCTTTTTAGGCTGTTTTTTGAAGACCTCATATAGCATTTCTGCTTTTAACTTGCCAGACAGTACTTAGCTACCTGATCACACAGCTAGCTGTAAGGGAAGTGGAGTCAACTATGCAGATTTCTGTCCCAGATAAAATCAGGATTTTTTGGTTTGTTTTATCTTAGTGAGAAATGGAAAATGAATACTGGGTAGGCAACTGCTTAGCAGAATATACACCACTGTTTAATTAAAATCTTCTAAGCCTCTCCTTTTATAAAGTTACTTCTGACCATACCTCTTCTCTAAACTATAGTATTTATTCTTCAATGATAATTTTATATGCAATATCATCTTTTGTGTTTGTTTCGTGTAGAGATGTGGTCTGACTATAATGCCCAGGATGATCTCAAACTGCTGGTCTCAAGCAATCTTTCCACCTTGGCCTCCAAAATGCTGAAATTACAGGTGTAAGCCACCAGGCTTAGCCTTATGTTACTCTCTTACGAAGTCCTTTGTTAGATTTTGATGTAAAGGTTGTGTAAGTGTCATAAAATAGGCTAAGACAGCAGTTCTCAACCTGTGGGTCGTGACCACTTTGGGGATCGAATGACCCTTTCACAGGGGTCGCCTAAGACCATCCTTCGTATCAGATATTTACATTACGATTCATAACAGTAGCAAAATTGCAGTTATAAAGTAGCAACAAAAATAATTTTACGGTTGGGGTAACCACAACATGTATTAAACGGTCGTGGCATTAGGAAGGTTGAGAACCATTGGGCTAAAAAGTATACACGCTTTTTTTTCCCTTCTGGAAGAGTTTGTGTAAGATTTGTTCTCCTTTAAATATTTGGAAGAATTCACTAGATAATCTTCTCTGTTACGATTTTCTAACTAATTTCCACTAGATTCATAAAACGTATTCTAAATGATCATAACATTTGAACTATTGACACTTGTTTTGTGGTCCACTATGTAGTTAGTTTTAATAAATGTTCCCTATGGCCTTAAAAAAATATTCTTTCATTGTTTGGCTGTTTTATATAATCATGCCAAGTTTGTCCATCAGGTCCTTCAGATCTATTTCTTTACTGATTTTCCAAGCTTCTTCAAGTTACTGAGAGATAAATGTTAACAATCTCCTATTGTAGTTTAGAAATGTCTGTCTCTTTTTTAGTGCTGTCAGTTTTGCTTTATATACTTTAAATCTGTACCATTAGATGCATACAACTTTAGAATAGTTATAATCTTGTGACCTTTTTCTCTTTATGAAATACCACTCAATCTTTAGTAACGCTGCCTATCTGAAAACCTTCTTCGTCTACTATTAGTATAGTTATACCATCTTTATTTTAATTAATGTTTGCAAGATACATCATATTCCATACTTTTAATAAAAACTTCTGTGTCATTATTTAAAGTGTGTGTCTCAAAAAGGGTAAACAATTGGCTTTTGATTTTATTTTTATGCTGAAAATTGTAGTTTTTGCATCAGAGTATTTAACTCATTTCTGTTTAATGAAATTACTAATATATTTGGGTTTACATCAACTTAATATTTGTTTTACCTGTTTTATGCTTCTTTTCCTCTTTTTTGTATTTTTCATCCTTTTGGATTAATTAAGTGTATGATAATTATTCTAAATAACTTATTGATTATTTACTTCTTAATAATTTTAGTGTATGCACTTGAGATTATTATATTTATTCTTGAATTATTATGTCTAATATAAGCTAGTATTTAACATAGTGATAGAATCTTAGAACATATGCATTCCATTTGTCTTTGGTGTTTATGTTGTTAACCATTTAAATTTTACATATAAGGTCTGACAATTAAGTTTATGAACTCATCCTAGAAAAGATACTACATATCTTATTGCTAAATATCACTACTATCTCCTTTGAAGTACACCCCTTGGGCAACTATTACAATGATGCCAGCACCTAGTCCACCTGTCAGAGCAACTTTGCAATTTTTTTGAGATAGAGTCTCACTTTGTCACCCTTCATAGAGTGCCATGGCATCATAGCTCACAGGAACCCCAAACTCTTGCCTCAGCCTCCCAAGTAGCTGGTACTACAGGCATCCACCACAATGCTCAGCTACTTTTTTAGATATGAAGTCTCACTTTTGCTCAGTCTGGTCTCGAACTCAAGAGCTCAGACAATCTATCCTCCTCAGCATCCTAGTGTGCTAGTATTACTGGTGTGAGCCACCTCGCCTGGCTGGAATTCTTTTTTTTGAATGGCCAACAGAGCTACCATCATATTACGCTTGATGCCCTGAATGTCATCAAAATATCTTCCTTTCAATATTTCCCTTATCTTCAGGTAAAGAAAATAGTCATTGGGAGCCAGACCAAGTGAGTAAGGGGAGTGTTCCAATATGATTATTTGTTTATTGGTTAAAAACTCCCTCACAGATAGTGTTCATTGGTGAGCTCCTTCAGGACCATTTTTGTACACACCGTTTTTTATGCCAAAATTTTCAGTTAAGATTTTCCTAACTGTTTCTCTGTTGGTCTGCTATGCGTCTCATAGTCAGCTTACAATTTTCTACAATTTTGATGTACAATTCAATGATTTTTTGCAATGTTTTTTTATCAGTTCTTTTTTTTTTTTAGCCACCCTGACCTCTTTTCATCAGTGATGCTTTCTCTCCCCTCAGGAAAACATTTAATCCATTTGTACCCTGCCATTTTCTTGGTGGCATTATCCCCATAAACTAAGATTATCATGTTCCTGATTTCACTTCCACCCTTGCAAAGTTTAACAAGAAATTTAATGTTTGTTTGTTGCTCTAATTCAATCTCTAACATTCTTGCTATGCACCCCAAAACACTCTACAACAATAATGAACGCTGCTCAGCAAGACATAATCACACATCAACAGGAACCCAGGTGTGAGACACTGATATACCAAAGTTATGAAACATTACTGAGTTATTTGTACAGTGCTGCCAACATGAGCAAGTTAGCTTAATTGTTACACCTAACAACTCCAATGCCTTACAAGACAGAATTAGTTCACTTGGCAACAAAGATATTTGTACCAGATTGTTCATTGCAGCACAATTCATAATTGTCAAGTCATGGAAGAAGCCCAAGTGCCCTTCAACACATGCATAAATTAATAAATTAAGGTATATGTATACCATGGAATACAATGCAGCGTTAAAAAAGATGGAGACTTTACCTCTTTTATGTTTACGTGGATGGAGCTGGAAAATATTATTCTTAGTAAAGTATCTTAGGAATGGAAAAAAAATATCCAATGTACTCAGTATTACTATGAAACCAAATGATAATCACTCACACTTTCATATGAAAGATGCATCACAACTATAACCCAAGATGAAGGAGGGAAGGGAAAGGGGTGGTTTGATAGCGGGAGGGTTAATGGTGGGACCACATCTATGGAGCATATTGCAAGGGTACAAGTCAAATCTATCAAGTATAGAACACAAATGTCTTAACACTGTGATTATGTAAATGAGGTGAAAGCTCTGTTAATTAGTAGGATGTAAGCACTCCAATTTGTACAAATAATCAACACATTGAATCCCATAAAGGCATAAGTGTATTTGTGATCTATGTATATATGACTTTAAAAAAAATAAAATAAAATAAAAGAATTAGGAGTAGTACTAGTATTTGCACATATATTTGTCTTTTACGGTGCTCTTAACTCCTTCCTACATTCCGTATTTCTGCCTGGGACCACTTTAATAGTTCTTGTAGCATAGGTCTCCTGCCAATGAATTTCCTCTGTCTTTCTTTGTCCAGAAATATCTTTATTTCACCTTCACTTTTGAAGAATGCTTTTGCTCTCCTCTTAGACCCTATTCTAGTCTGAAGCAGACACTTCATGCTTCAGGCTTTGTCCTGACCCTTAGTGACCCAGGCTCCTAATTCCTGATGGCTAACTTACTCTGCATGCCCACCTACCAGCTGCAGCCCACCTGAACCTCAGAGGGGTATTTCTTGCTTGCCTGCTAACTGTAAAACAATTCTCTGGGCTCTGCACCCCAGTGAATTTTTTCATCATTGAGTGTGCTATGACTACATCTTGTCCAATTATGTCTGAGCCCCCGCACTGAGAAGAAAACCTCCTTCTAAGTTCATGCATCCTTGGGTATTCTGCTCAGGGCTAGTGTATTCTTTAGCATTCTCTTTATAACTTTATAGTTACTTCCCTATTTGAATTAGCAATTATTTATGTCAAACTTTCCCTGTTTAAATTACTTTGTGATTTCTTTTTATTGATTGGATCCTGACTAATACCCTAACCTGCATTCCCAGGATAAATCCCATTGGTCTTGATATATTATTCTTTATATATATTTGCTAACTTTAAAACAAATATACCTATATGTCATGAAAGATAATTTTCTGTAATCCTATTTTTTTATAATGGCTTCTCCTGGTTTTGGAATAAGGATAACACTGCCTCGTGACATGATTTGGTGTTTCTTCTTTCTCTATTTTCTGAAAAAGTATGTATAGGATTGGTGGTATTTTCTTTTCTTTTTTTGATTTTAGGTTAGTTACAACCAAGTTACAATATTTGAATTTGTTAGGTAGAGTTTCTCTTGTAGTTGTGTCCTGCATCTAAAAGGTGTGCCACACATCCCTACATTGTGCCCATTCACTTGAAGCACCCCAAGCTCCTCCCCCTCCCTCACTTTCCCTCCCCTCAACTTGAATTGAAATGAGTTTTTCTCCTATGTGGGCAGATCATCTACTGGCTTCATATTAATAATGAGTACATTGGATATTTGCTTTTCCATTCTCATGGTACTTTACCAAGAAGAATGTGTTTCAACTCCATCCGGGTTAATACAAAAGATGTGAAGTCACCATCTTTTTATGGCTGAATAGTATTCCATGGTATACATAAAGCACAGTTTGTTAATCCACTCCTGAGTTGACGGGGATTTAGGTTGTTTCCACATCTTGGTGATTGTAAATTGAGCTGCAATAGAAAATCTAGTGCAAATGTTCTTAGGAGAAAATGGTTTTTTTTCTTCTAGGTAGATACCTAGTAGTGGGATTACGGGGTCAAATAGGAGATCTAATTTGAGTTCTTTGAGGATTCTCCATACTTCTTTTCAAAGAGGTTATATTAGTCGGCAGTCCTACCAACAGTATCTCCACATCTGCCCAGCATCTGCAACTTTGGGATTTTGTGATGTGAGCTAGTCTTACTGGGGTTAGGTGATATCTCAGGGTGGTTTTGATTTGCATTTTTTTGATGATTAGGAACCGTGAACATTTTTTCATCTTTGTTAGCCATTCATCTGTCTGCCTCAGAGAAGGTTCTGTTCATGTTCATGTCTCTTGCCCATTAATAAATGGGAGGATTGTTAGCTCTTTTTTTGTGGATTAATTTGAGTTCTCTATAGATCATAATTTTCAAGCCTTTGTCAGGTTCATAATATGAATATATCTTTTCCCATTTTGAAGATTGTCTATTTGCTTTGATTGTTGTATCCTTAGTTGTTCAGAAGCTTTTCAGCTTTTTTTATTGTTTGGGATTCACTGAAGGTAAAAAGAATTAGGTTACACCGATTGCATTTGTTAGGTAACATCCCTCTTATAATTGTGTCCTGCCCCCAAGAGGTGTGCCATACACCGTGACCCCCATTGCTCTCCCTCCTCTCATCTCTCTACTCCCTCATTCCCCTACACTCTATTATATTAAATCATCTACTGCCTTCATATTAGAATTGAGTACTTTTCAATACTCAATTAACTCCTATTTAATTAACTTCTGTTTGTTAATTTTTGTTACTGTTGCAGTTGCCATGGAAGCCTTCTTCATAAAATCTTTCCCTAGGCCAACATCTTCAAGAGTTTCTCCCACACTATCTTCTAGGATTTTTTATCATTTCGTGACTTAGATTTAAATCTTTTATCCATCTTGAATCAGTTTTTGTAAGTGGTGAAAGGTGCAGGTCCAGTTTCAGTCTTTTACATGTGGTTATCCAGTTCTTCCAGCACCACTATTAAAAAGGTATTCTTTTTCCAATTTATGCTTTTGTTTGGTTTATCAAAGATCTAATGGCTAGAAGAGATTGGTTTTATCTCTTAGTTTTCTATTTAGTTCCAAATGTCTATGTCTCTATTTTTGTGTCAATACCATGCTGTTTTGATCATTGTGGACTTGTAATATAGCCTAAAGCAGTGGTTCTCAACCTTCCTAATG
This sequence comes from Perodicticus potto, assembly GCA_963574655.1. NCBI lineage: Eukaryota > Metazoa > Chordata > Mammalia > Primates > Lorisidae > Perodicticus > Perodicticus potto. The sequence goes on from CAUYRH010006303.1 coordinate 38,485, forward strand.
CTGCAATGTATTTTCCTTGTTAAAAAGGGGTCTCTAGCCACAGATTAAGGACCACTGGCCTAAAGTCTGGAAGGATGATGCCTCTAGTTTTGTTTTTATTACTAATAATTGCCTTGGCTTGTGGTATTTTCTTAAATGTTGGGTGGAATACACCAGTGATGCATGCCATCTGGGCCTGGTGTTCTTTGTGGGAAGTTGTTAACTATGAATTCTGTTTCTTTAACTGATATTTGTCTATTTAAATTCTTTATTTCTTCTCAGGTCACTTTGATCTTTTGTGTCTCTCAATGTATTTGTCCATTTCATCTAAGTTGTCAAATACATTGGCATAAAGTTGTTCATAATGTACCCTTATATCTTTAATGTCTCTTAGGTCTGCAGTGATATCTTCTCTTTCACTCCCGATATTTGTATTTTGCATCTTTTCTTCATTTTTTTCTTGATCAGTTTGGGTAGGAGTTTGTGAATTTTATCATTTCTCTCCTCCAAAGAACTAGTTTTGGGCTTCATTGATTTTGTTTTTATATTGTTTTTCTGTTTTTGAAGTTAGCTCATCTCTGTGATCTTGTATTCTCAAATCCTGGCAATTTTCTGTCAACTTTAAAGAGACTTAACTGCTTTCAAACAGGTTTTATTATTGTATGTTTTCAGGCTTTTCAAATTGTTCTCAACAGGAGCACTAATCTTCCACATATTACTTTATTAGAGCCAGAAGTAGAAATCTGAGAGGTATAATTTGGGTGGCTGGTATTGCCGGATTTCTGGGTTTAAGACTTTTTCTCTGTTGCTTACTAGTGTTGCTATTAATAACCTTGGGCTAGTCATACAACTTGACTAAGGTTTAGTTTCTTCTGTTGTAAAATGAGGATAATAATAGTATCTTATATCACAAGGTTTACATAAGAATTAAGTAAAGTAATTCAAAGTGAATTTTGTTTTATGAACTGCAATGAATTTTATAAATATAACATGGCTCATATTTAATTTCTACAACTGTCAATGCCTCGAGGGCAAAGGCTGTGTCTTTTTGATCTTTGATACCACAATACCTAGCATAGTTCTGAGAACATATTTTGGTGTTTAATAAGTGTTTGTTGAACTCAACTCAAGCTATTATGCATTAATGGTTATAGTTTTTACATACTAACTCTATAGTAAATATATATTTTATGCCCAAGTTATTGACAACATCTAAAGTAATCAGGATCATACTGAATTATTATTTATTACCATCATTTAGACTAAAAATATATGTACTATTATATGTAAATTTTCTGCATTCTTGTAGGATTATCCTCTTTTTGGTCATGAACAGAAAAATGTACAGGAACATCTATGATTAGTAGGCCGTCCCCAAGGACTGTTTCATAGGAGGAAAAGAGGGGAAAATGCCCTGATTCTGGCAATGCTGTAAGCTGAATGTACAAATACAGTCAGAATTTTCTAAGAGATATGTCACTGAAATTTATTATCTCTAACCCTGTGGCTATATCCCTGTATAGCTTATGAAAATATATGTGCCCAGAAGAATTAACTACACTAGCTACCAGTAACAGATTTGTGTTTTATCTGACCATTTGGAGAGTTTTCTTCTTACATTTGTACTTATCTCCTGCATTAGGTTTAAACTCAGGTATGGAGTTCCTTCAGGATAGATCAGTTTTTCCTGGCTTCAGTATTCTATATACAACCTTCATAATTCTTTTCCATGTCTATCTGCCACTCATATTAATATTACTTACTAAGTTTCTAAAATAAGTTTTATTTTTACTGTATCTTTTCCATGTTTAGATGCCCACATATGCACCATTGTGCCACAGCTGCCCACAGCATCCATTACAGTAATATGTTGTACAGGTCTGCAGCCTGGGAGCCGTAGACTATACATACCATCTAGGCTCGTGTGTAATCATTTGATGATCTATTCCCACCATAAGGGACATACAACTTCATTCTTTTATTTGGACAATGAATATGTATGTCAAGACCCACCACCACCAGCTCCCTAATTACCAAAAAAAAAAGTTAGTTTCCAAAATCTCTTGATGTCCATTTTGCACAAAGTGCAATTGATTTGCCCTATGTGTGCCACTCACAACAGAAGCCCTTTTAACCTAAGATTTTCTTTAAATTCATTTTCTTTTTTTTAAATGAGTTCATTTTAAAAGAAACTTAACATCACTATCACTAATTGAAAATAACTACAACTTGTCAAAATCATGTTAAAAATAAAATAGTGCAAATATGGCTCGGTGCCTGTAGCTCAAGTGGCTAAGGTGCCAGCCACATACACCAGAGCTGGCAGGTCTGAATCCAGCCTAGGACTACCAAACAACAATGACAACTACAACCAAAAAACTGGTCGGGTGTTGTATCAGGTGCCTGTAGTCCCAGCTACTTGGGAGGCTGAGGCAAGAGAATTACTTAAGCCCAGGAGTTGGAGGTTGCTGTGAGCTGTGATGCCACAGCACTCTACCCAGGGCGACAGCTTGAGGCTCTGTCTCAAAAAAAAAAAAAAACCACAAAAAAAACCCACAGTGAAAATAAAGAAATTCTATTAAATTATTAAATGTTGCAAAAGGACCATTACCTGTTGAAGACCAGGCCTGCTCTCTTCATTTAATAAGCAACAGTTAGAGAAGATTTAAAATCAACGTAAGATGAGCTATTATCCTTGATATAATTTTAAAAACCTGAAAAAGGGAGTGATTTTTTCATTATTATGATTCCATTTTATTTAATGATTTGCTAGCATATTACCTGAAGGCATCTCATACACCACAATTTAGGACACGTTGGGTTGGATCATCTCCAAGGACTCTTTAAACTTACAGCGCCTATGATGTTACAAATATTTTTCATTTCAAGTGTTTTGGTATTCCCTCCCTCGGTTCTCATGCAAACTGTCCTGGACTTACACCTCATATACAAATAGCTCCTTTCTACCAGTGAGCACCTCCACTCTTAGTGCTGAACTTTTCTATGAAAAAAACTTGGGAATTGTATGTAAGAAATAGAAAAATGGAGAAAATTATGAAAAGTAGGAAATGATTGGGATACAGAGAATCAGAAAAAAGGCACACTGAATTCCTGACCTAGAACACTTTCATCCCATTTTTTTTTCACATCCTTGTATTTTATATTTGAGGTTTGTTTGGGTTAAAATAAGTATATTTTCCTTAAAAGGGCAGATATCTCTAGGAGGATTAAATGACCATCAACTATTCACACCTTAGGTTTAATCAGCTTCTCAATTTCCTTGATACCTCAGATTGCCTGCATTAAAAGAATGGGAAGGAGATAATTTTGATGAGTCACATATTTCAGGGGACTGGGGAACATAAGAGGAGAGAAGGTTGGTTGGGAGCTCATAGAGAAGTAGAGGAGAAATAATATAGAAAGTTGAGAGATAAAGTCTCCATCTTTCTTTAAGGCTGCATAATATTCCATGGTATACATGTACCACAATTTATTAATCCATTCGTGGGTCAATGGGCACTGGGGCTTCTTCCATGACTTAGCAACTTTACCTCTTTTGTGTTTACATGGATGGAGCTGGAACATACTCTTCTTAGCCAAGTATCTCAAGAATGGAAGAAAAAAGTATCCAATGTACTCAGCCCTACTATGAAGCTAATCTATAGCTTTCACATGAAGGCTAAAACCCAGTTATAGCATAAGAAATGGGGAGGGGGGCAAAGGAGGGGAGGGGAGGGGGGAAGATGGGTGGAAGGAGGGTGATTGGTGGGATCACACTTACGGTGCATCTTACAAGGGTACAAGTGAAAATTACTAAAGGTAGAATATAAATGTCTTCATATAGTGATTAAAAGGCCATGTAGGCTATGTTAAATAGTTTAATGAAAATATTTCAGATTGTACACAAAGTCAGCACATTGTGCCCCATGATTGCACCAATGTACAGAATTATGATTTAATAAAAATTAAAAAAAAGACTTCTCAAATAATTTAATATACAAATTCAATCATTCGTCAAATATTTGGGTGCCTACGAAAACTCTAGTTTTTTTTTTTTCACTTTCATTCTGAAATAACTTCAGACCTACAGGAAAGTTACAAAATAATACAAAGAGTTTCTGTGTCCCCCTACCCAGATTCCTTGGTAGCAATGTACACAACCATAATACAACGCTCAGGACAGGAAAGCAACCGAACAGAACGAACTTGAGTCTCGCCAGAGCTTTCCCTCCTGCCTTTTCACAATGGAGGAATCCTGTGTGTGTCTCCTCTGTGTCCTTGATTCTCCAACGATTTTTCAGTCTTTTCCTGGTTCTGCGTGACTTTGAAGAGTACTGGCCAGTGGTTTTGTGGGATGTTCCTCAGTTTGGGTTTTTCTACTGTGTTCTCTTGATTAGGCTGAACTTACAGACGTGCTCTGTCTTTCCAGAGACCACATGAGGACTCCATGTTTCTTGTTCCTGGTGACGTTAGTCTTGATCACTTGGATAATGTATTATAATAGCATTTGCTGGATTTTTCCATGATAAAGGTCCTGTTTCTTTCTTACAGTTAGTAAAAATTTGAGGGGGGAGATTAAGACAATGCAAATATGGAGAGAGGGCAAGACTTTTACACTGTTGGTGGGACTGCAAGCTAAGACAGCCTGTTTGGAAAGAAGTATGAAGAATCCTCAAAGAACTCAAAATAGACCTTCCATTTGATCCTGCAATCCTATTACTAAGCATCCACTGGAAGAAAAAAAGTCATTTTATCATCAGGACATTTGCACTAAATTGTTTAACACAGCTCGATTTATAATTGCTAAGATGAGGAAACAGCCTAAATGCCCATCAGCCCAGGAATGGATTAACAAGCTGTGGTATATATATACCGTGGAATACTATACAGCCATAGAAAGCTGAGACTTTACTTCTTTTGTATTAACCTAGATGGAGTTGAAATACATTCTTCTTAGTAAAGTATCACAAGAATGGAAAAGCAAGTATCCAATGTACTCAATTTTAATATGAAACAGGAGATCTTTTCCACACAAGAGAAAAAATTTAATTCAAGTTGGGGGTGAGGGGGGAGGAGGGGTAAGGGAGTGGGGAGGGGAGAGGGAGGAAGAAGGGGATGGGTGTGCTTCCACCTAATGGGTACAAAATGAGAGTATATGTCACACCTTCTGGGTGTAGGACACAACTACAATAGGGACTTTATCTGACAAAGGCAAACATTGTAACCTAATCGTTTGTACCCTCATTTTCATTTGAAATTAAAAAAAAAATTAAACAAATTTAAAAAGACTATGCAAATATACTGTCCTAAAACTTTTTGTGTACAAATCTCAGCTTCCATTGGTGGACCTTGCCTGCAGTCATGATGACTGTGGTATTCTAATAGTGACTTTTCATTTCCCCCATTCCTTCCACATTTTAAATTAGAATTCTTCTATAAAAAAAAAGCTTTCCCATCTCTTTCATTTATTATTTATTTGATTATTTATTTGTAGCAGGAATGCACAGATATTTACTTTATTCTATAGATTATAATCCAATACTATCGTGATTTACTTTGTTGTTCAAATTGTTTCAGCTTTGGCCACTGGGAAGTCCTTCAGGTTGGCTAATAAGTCTTCTAATAAGTCCCCATCCTTTTACGAATATGTCCTTACATTTCTTCTAATAAGTCCTCATCCTTTTACGAAGATGTCCTTACTTTTTGGTACCCCCACGTTTCGGGCTCATCTTGTATTTCACTGTTCAGTCTTGGAATCACCCACTCTTCCAAGAGGTCCTGATCCCTTTTACTGAAGAGTGGTGCTTAGGAACCAAGTCTGGGCACCAGCAGTGCACAATGCTACCGGGGCATCACTGTTCCGGCAAACAGACACAGGCATACTGTGAAAGTTGCAGATGGCAGGATGAAGTCACTTTCGTCTGACCCAAAGAAATTGGAGCCTGGAAAGCACAAAGTGGGAGAGCTCATGCTTGCATGTCTGAGAAAAGGACTGTCTCGAATACTTTCTAAACTAACCCCACAAGAATTCCTTCTTTAGGAGTGCAGCAATTCAAAAAGGTGCTCTCGAAAGAACACTTGCCCAGTATGGACTCTCCACCAATGAACTGACACCAGCTCTGGTCTTGAGCCTCCAGAACTATGAGCTATGTTCCCATGTAGCTTATGAGCTTCTTTTTGCCAATAAAAGCTTCTTCTTACCCTGCCCCATTGAGGCACATCTGTGGCTTGCCCTACTTGTGCATACCAGACTATAATCCTTTTTGTTTACTTCTGAATAAATTCATTACCTTAGGAGATCTTTTTCTCTGGTGTGTTTTTCAGGTTGACAGCACTAAACCACATATATGCAAATATATGTGTGTGTGTGTGTGTATATGTATGTATTTCTCTGTGTATATATCAAAAATCATATGACAAATACTGTATGATCTCACTTATTTGTATAATCTAAAAAAGCCAAATTCACAGAAACAGAGTAGCATGGTGGTTCCCAGGAACTAGGAGGGGGGAGAAAAGGGGGGATATTGACTAAATTGTACAAACTTTCAGTTATAAGATAAATAAGGCCTGCGAATCTAATAAATAGCATGTGACTACAGAACACAACACTGTATTATATACTTGAAATTTGCTCAGATAGATCTTAAATGTGCTCACCACACTCCCCCCCCACCCAGTGATAACTATGTGTGACAGGTGGGTTAACTAACTAATCGTGGTGATCATTTATTTCACCATAATATACAGGGTGGCCGTAAAGTTTGTGTGTACATGAACTTTATGGCCACCTTGCATATTAACTCAAAACAAAAAATAACCAAAAAACAAAATCATAATTTCACGTGAGAACTTCTGATTCCAATCCAATATCACAAGATTCACTGTCAGCTGAAAATAAGGACACGATGGCCTAGGGGTCAAATCTGGCCTCATGCTTGTTTCTGTGATTAAGTTTTACTGAACTCAGTTAGACCTCTTCAAGTACACACTGTCTACGCTGCTGTTGTTCAACATCAGAGCAGTTGTCATAAAGACTTCATGGACCGTCACAAAGCTGGAAACATTTACTGTCTGACCCTTAACAGAAGCTGAGGTGCCTCTGCTAAGCTTCCTCCTTCTCTGGTGCTGTGTCTTCTTCCACCAGCACAGAGAAACAGGATTCTTGTCACCTACGATGTATCTCCTTATTTGCTCAGTCATAGTTTGCACGCCAAGCGGTAACAGAACTCCTGTGAGAAACAGATTTCCCAGCCCAGCCAGAGCACAGTACTTGCCTTCGGCCTTGGAGTAGCCAGTCAAAAGTTTTGTTTTTCCAAAATCATCGGTGTGGTCGTGTGATTATTTGTAATACAGTTAGTTTCCTTTGTTACTGTTTGTATTCCTTTTTGGGCTCCCTGTATTTTGGTTTGTCTTATTTATTGATTTGGGGGTATATGAAACCTCTGTGTAAGGAGGAGTTAGGGTCATAAAAGAAGGCAGACTTGGATAGGCGAGGGTCACCTCCACCCCATTCCCACTCCATTCTCTCTCTTCCCAGGTACCTGCTGTAGGAAATTCATCTTCTTAGTTTCTGGCTTACCTTCCTGTATCTTTTGCACAAACGAGCAGATATATGTGTATTTCCTTATGGCTTCTTTTGCCCACAAATAGTAGCATACTACAGATACTATTTTGTATTTTGCTTTCCCCCCCCCCCCCATTTAACAGTATGTCCGGGAAATCACTTACTTCTTTTTTCTTCTGGGTAGATGCCTAGTAATGGGATTGGGATCAAATGGAAGGTCTACTTTTAATTCTTTGAGGATTCTCCACACCTCTTTCCAAAGAGGCTGTATTAGTTTGCAATGCCACCAACAGTGTGAAAGAATTTCCTTCTCTCCACATTCTTGGAAGTGATTCTGGAAATCACTTCCAATCAGTTCACAGTTACTTCCCTAGTATCTAATACACCCAGTAGTATATAGGTGTACTACATACTAACTCCACTGTGTGGATGTAACACCGTTCATTCAAACACTCCTTATATACAGGGATGTAGGCTGCACCCAATATTTGGCAATGATGAACGATGTTGAAATGAATAATCTCATATATGTGTGCATTTTCATGTCCTTGGAGTTGTATCTTTAGGGTAGATTCTTAGAAGTGAGATTGCCAGAACAAAAGGGAAATGCAACTGTACTTTCATTAGATGTCGCCACATTCCCTTCCAGAAAGCTTGAACCAATTTGCATTCCCGCCAGCAATGCTGAGAAAGCCGGTTTCTTCATGGCTTCATTACAGTTTATTGTCATATTTTTACATTTTGCCCATCTGAAAGTTTTTTTTTTTTTGTAGAGACAGAGTCTCACTCTGTCGCCCTTGCTGCATCACAGCTCATAGCAACCTCCAACTCCTGGGCTTAGGTGATTCTCTTGCCTCAGCCTCCCAAGTAGTTGGGACTACAGGTGCCTGCCACAACGCCTGGCTATTTTTTGTTGCAGTTTGGCTGGGGCCGGGTTTGAACCCACCCTCCTTGGTATATGGGGCTGGCGCCCTACCCTCTGAGCCACAGGCGCCACCCTGAAAGGTTGTTTTTAATTAGCATTTTTCTAATGGAAAGGGAGTTTCAACTTTTTTCTCAAATGCTTGAGGACCATTTTTATCTTTGTGCGTGTGTGAATTGTATGTTCATGTGTTCCCCCCATTTTCTGTCAAAATGTCCTTATTCATAAAAGATACAGCTGACGTATACACAGGAGTGAAGGGCTCTGAAGTGTCAACTGGTCATTTGGAATAAAAAAGAAAATTGTATATCTATCCATCCACTTGAGAGAACAATTCCCCCCACCACACAAAAAGAGGCACTTGTCAACAGGCCACTGTGCTCCATCACACCCTAGTGCTGCAGTCTGAATGTCTGGGGGCCACCCAAGTTCATATGTTGAAACGTAATCACCAGAGTGATGGTATCAGCAGGCAGGGCCTCAGGGGGTCATTAGGTCAGGAGGCTCCACCCTCATGAATGAGATTAGTGCCCTTATAAAGAGACTTCAGAGAGCTAACTAGCTCTTTCCTTGGAGTTTCAAAGCAAGAGGAAGGTCCCTTTGGTGTCCGCATTTCTGCCTCATATCCTCCTGCTCCCATCTCACTGTTCACTGGGAAGACATTTTCCCATAGAAAGAAAAGCACGGTACAATGGCAATTCAGTTCCTGACCTCCCTGAGACTGACACAACTCCCAGGGCTCCAGAGCACTGACTTATAAAGCACTCACACACGAGTTGAGTGGGCTTCAGTGAGCTGAATAGGCATCCAACCTACCATTTATGACAGCACCTTATGAGAAAATTTGTTGTGAGCTAAGACAAATCTAAGTGTCTCACAGTCCAAAAATGCCCTTGAAATGTGGCTCCCTTTCTGTTTTTGGGATGTTGATGAATGTGTTTGACCCTCTTCTGAGACCCATCACGGGAGAAGGAGCTTCTGGCAGGTTAAGGTTGGTATTCAGGCTAAGAGGAGCACACGGCGGCACTTGATGGGCTTGCAGGTGACGATGCTGTTTCCACGATAGCCCTCTGGAGCCTTCCCTCCCTCCCTCCCATAGTAATTCCTGGTCCTGTGCTATGCCGTGTCCTAGCGATTCTGCAGGGAGAGGACTAAAGACTCTTCCAGCTGTGCTGGGCCAGCACCAGAGTCTCCACGGATGCTGGGCTTGCAGCCTGGGCTTTCACACAAACCCTCCAGGTAATACTGACCTGTGCTCAAGTTTGGCTGTTTCTACCTTCTGGCTATTGTGAATAACACTGTTGTGAACATTTGTGTACAAGATTTTGTTGGAACACTTGTTTTTAGTCATGTCGAGTCTAAACTGAGGAGCAGAATTGTTGAGTCACACATGAAAGGTTTGGCACCTGCCTTAGGAACAGCTGGAGGCCATTGAGTAAGGAGTCCAAGATTAGAACTGCTTCTCTGAGCGTTCACTACGGCTGATGCAGATAGAGGGTCCGAGGGAGGCAGGAGTGGCCAGTGATGTCCTGAGTCCAGGTGACAGAGACCAGATGAGGGTGTCAGGAATGAGAGGAGTAATAGATTTTGTTCCACTATTCCTTATCTTTTTTACTCCTACTGTTCTTCCCATCACATCTGTGGACATTTAGCCACAAGGGAGAAAGAACCATTTTCCCTGCTGATATTTTCACATATCAACAACATGGGGTAGAACTGCCCAAGTCTGCTTGTATGCAGATTTTCCTCTACCTCTGCCAACCCAAGATGGCAAGACCAGCGCCTCCTCCCTCTGCCTACCCAACGTGAAGAGGTCAGGATGAAGACCTTTATGGAGGCCACTTCCACTTAATAATAGATGTATTTTCTCTTCTTTATGACTTTCCTAATACCGTTTTCTTTTCTCTAACCTGCTTTGTTGTTAAGAATACAGCATACAATATATAACAGATAACCTCCCACATGTGCGTTAGTCAACTGTATATGTCATTGGTAAGGCTTCCAGCCAACAGCAGGCGATTACTAGTTAAGTTTTGGGGGAGTCCAAATTTAGTCGCAGATTTTCAACTGTGCCAACGGAGGGGGAGTTGGATGGAATGCCATCCAACAAATCAACTGTTTATGTTATTGGTGAGGCTTCCAGTCAACAGTAAGCTATTCGTGCAATTTTTGAGGAGTCCAAAGTTATACCTAAATTTTCAACCAGCTAACTCCCAGTGTTATCCAAGGATCAATGGTAGTAAGTCAGAGAGCAATGCAGGCAAGATAGACTTATCAAGATGGTTCTGAACTTCTTCCCGGCTGGATTATGAGAATTCACTGAACGCCCCCCCCAAAAAAAAAGGTTCTCATGGTCTCTTTTAGCTAAGCACCCCATATATGTCTGAGGGGAATTCCACTTCCAGGTGATGGCTTGTGAGTGTGGTTGTGGCTCCCTCAACTCTTCATCTTTAATCTTTGAAGTGATTTCCACCCTAAAGGAAGCTGCTTACTCACCCAGAACCTCTACTATCTTCCTATCAGCCCTATTATTTACATGATTGCTTGACTTATGAGTCAATCTCAAACACAGGGTGAAAGTTCAAACATCATCTGATCTGAATAATCTAAGACCTATAGTGTTATCCTGAGGCAAAACCCAAAAAAATGTCAGTAAACCCAAACAAAAAAAGAAAAGACAAGAGAAACTGTCCACCTTCATCTCTTTTGAGTTCTCTGTAGCAAACCAGAACATTTAGGAAGAACTATTGCCCACGGGGTCTTTACAATTTAGCAATTTCCATTCTTGTTCTACATAAAGGGCAGTCCAGGAAGGTGTGGGTCCTAGGACCCTCCCAGTGAGATTCTGTCACGTGGCCCATTATCAGAGGCTTCTGAGGAAGCTGTTGCTTCATGTAGAATTTTCTGGGTGCCCCCTACATCCTAATTTGCCACAAGCAACTATGTCGCTAGTTTTCAGTAGATGCTCTATGGAAGGAAAGGAGGAAGGATGGACAGATGAATGGGTAAAGTATATACCTGCTGATATACGGAAGGGAGAGGAGATACAGTGGAACCTCCCTAGTTGACCACCTCCCTGAACTGAGCAACAGCTTCTGTTGACCTAATTTTCAGAGCCAGGACATGCACCACATGTACAGATCAGCACAGTAGGCCTAGTTCCTTGTGTTGACCAACTCCATGTGTTTGTGGAGATGGATAGACTGTGACTCCACACGCCCTTCAAAGGCCAGAATAAAGTCCGCAGGCAGGCACCCCTATACTCCTAATTGAGAAGAAAGGAGTCTGAAAGTGCCCAGTCAGGGGAATGTCTATGCGACTATCCCTGTGTGGGGAAATCAGCAGCGCATCAGTTGAGACCATCAGCTAGTAGCTTAGGCTGGAGAAGCTGAGATGTCTTCCAGGGGAGGTGAGACTTGCTCTCCACCCTCTCTCTCCTGCTTCCACTCTTATCTGGCCACTTCAGCTCTTCCATCACCCTATGTCCCTGTTTACTCTTTACCCAACCTTCCTGGGGGCTGTAATCTCTCCTCTCTCATTCTTAACCTTGACTGCTCACTATGGACCTCTGTGCATCCTTGCACATATACTCTGTTATGTACCCAATAAAAAGATTCTGGGAGGCAGGACAAGTGCAGCAATGTTTCAGGTGGCCGGCACATGAAACAGTGTATGTCCTTACAGGCTTCTGGTTTTATGCACTAAGTTTGGGGTAAGTTTCGTGATTTCCCCAGCATCGTCTCCCTTGCTGACCACTGTCCCAGGCTGGGGGGTGCTTTAGACTCCCAACATGTGTTGACCAATTGTTACAGTCCCTTTGGTGGTCAACTTACAGAGGGTCTACTGTGCATCCAGCGCCATGATTTGCACTGGTTTTGCTGTTCCATTCCCTTGATTTTGATAGAGGCAAGGTCAGTAGGGGATTCTACACCCAGCACTTGACCCATAAACCTTCCTACTGAGAGACAGAGAAAGAGTTGATCTAGTAGAAACCCCTTTAGCTAAAGACAGAAGCAGGCAACCAAAGTGCCGCTCACAGTCAGAGTGCTGCTCGAGGACAGGCCCCGAGAGCCCAGGCCCCTACAACTCTGTCACTTGCGTTTTCCTAGAGGTGCCAAAGCCCTGGGACTCCTCCTGGAGGTCCGGCACCTTGGGGATCTTCCCAGGCTGCTTCTGAACATGGGCACTCGCCCTGCCTTTTCGACACCACCCGTCTGAGAGCTGCTGGCAGGAGGGCCCTTTAAGTCCCAGGGGCAATGCCATGTGAGGGCTTAGAAGATTTTGCAATCAAACTTTTGAGAGTAAATATTTGCAGTGACTCACAAGAGAGGTTTTCTGTGCTTGTCGTGGTCCCCAGGGAGCCACTCAGAGGGTTATTTCCCCAGGCCTGTTAAAAGCTTAGGGTAGGCTGCCTCCAAAAGTGGGTTTGTAAGGCTCCCTCGACAGCTCATGAGTCAAGAGGCTGGGCTCCTGTGAGTCCCACTCCCCAGCCCATCCTGCGAAGCATCCGGGTTGCTCACTGTGCAGAGGTCAGCAGTACATATGTGGCACCATATCCTGGTAAAGTCAATGGAGTAAGTGTCCAGCTTATGGCCGGCAAGTGTCCAGCTCAGGCTAGTGGGGCAGGCAGGCAATTCACAAGCTAAGTAACACATCATAAAAGTGAGCAGCAAATGCATATGATACAATCAGCCGGGGTAGAAGACCTTTCTCTGGACCAGGGAAGCTGACAAAGCCACCATCCGGGTTTGGGCAGGTTTGCCCAGCTGGTACCAACTATGATGGAGGGTAATGCTTAGTGCTTTCCTCCAGATCCTAGAAAGCTACTGTAGACCCTGGGGGACACCAAGAGACTCTGAAGATCAAGAGACTGAAACCTTAATGCTGTCCCCAAGCTCTTTGCCTTCACATGGAGGAGGATGCCTCAGCAGACGGTCTGTTCACAACAAACACTACCATCCAGCGCCATGACTGCCACTTTGGTGAGTCTCCCTCCTGTATCACAGCACAGAGAGAGTCCTTGACCCAGGGGTGGGGAAGGGGGTGTCACGCTTCACTGTCTGGAGAAGGGGACTGGGTGTCATCAGACCGTGTGTGAGGGGAAGGCCAACTTCCTCAGACAGAGGGGACAGGAGGGAAACCATTCTGCTTCTGCAATTTGCTGGAACTCAGTCTGGGTCCCCAGTGGCTTGAATTTATTTGGGCACACAGGCCTGTCTCAGCTCACCCCCTCCACCGGGCCACATGGCTATCATCCTGTACCCGCCTCTGATTTTAGCTGAACCAATTCAGAATGGGCCAAGCGCAGGACAGATAGAGTGCTGAGTGGGAAAATGATTACTGATTAAACCCCATTAAATAGATATTCCTTTATTTGATTGACAAAAATCTTACTGAGCACTTCCTCCACACCATGGCCCAAGCTGGGTGCTGAGGACACAGGAGTGAATGGGACACAGGGCCCAGCTGCTTGTGAAGTTTGGGAGCAGATGATGGATGAGCAGGGAGAAGACCCAGCGAGCAGGCGGCTCCACACCTTCGACTGTGCTCGGATGCTACGAGGGACATAGCGTGGGGAGCTGATGGAGAATTTTAGGGGGGGGCCTAGTTTAGGAAGTGCTCACAGATGAGCTCTTTGAAGAGGTGACACTGAAATTGAGCTCTGAGGAATTAAAGTGGGAGGAGTGGTGTAGAAAGTGAGCTTTACGGGAAAAGAACTTTCCACGAGGAGGGGAGAGCAAGAACAAAGGCCCATATAGATGGGGGAGTTTCTCAGGGGTTTGCGTAGCGGGAAGCCCTGGGCGCCTGGGGTCTTGTGAGCGAGGGCGAGTGTGAATTAGACTTTATTTCAAAAGCAATGAGCCTGAGGAAGATTCATCTCAGAACAAGCAAAGCTCAGTTTTCATCATGGGTTTGCACCGGGCCCCTTGTACTCTTTGCTTTGCGTCCCATGCAATACCCGGTACAAGGGGGTCAGTGAGGCTTAGGGAAGGATTTAGGGACACAGGGACATTTTCCGATTTTGAAATAGCCAGGCTTTCAACCTCTGCACCAGCTCCGTCCACGGCTGGACCTCTTGACCCTCACCTGCAGGCTCAGTCATGTCCCTAGGACCAATCCTGACTTGACACATTATACGCTTAACGGGGTCCCATCCTATAACGGGAGACTTGACTGTCCTCTTCACTGTTGCACACATAGGGCATGTGCCTTTTTCCTAAACTTGAACAAGCCCCTGTGGGCATGTTTCCAGGCTAACACCGAGCTCTCCTCGATGTCAGCCTCATCTAGCTCACTCTGGTCTCGCTCGCGTCTCTGCTCCTGAGCCATCAGCTGGTATACGGAGCCCTGCTACGTGCAGACCTTCTCAAAGCTGACTGTGGTCTGCCTGCTCTCTCAAACAGCCCCTGCTCCTGGATCCCGCTGCCTCTGGACCCTGCATTACTCTTGGCTGGTTCTTGTAAAGACAGCTGCCCCATGCCCAACTTGGGGTTCTGCCCCCAGGCTCTGGATGTGCCTGGCAGGCAGAGCTTCCTCCCAGCATCTGCAGCTGGATGCTTCTGCCCAGGGAGGGGGTGAGCCCCAGGCTTCTGCCCATCTTTTCACCAATGTGCTGCTGTGAATGCCCAGATGTGGCCCTAGGAGTTGCTAATGGGATGCGTGCCCCGGAGGTAGGAACCTGGGCATTGGTTCAAGTTTATAAGGGGCTGACCAACAGCAGATTCCCATATTAAATGGGCTTAATTTGCAGTCAAGGAGATATAAATTATAGTGTCATCAAATCAGGGGCTTAATGAGACCACCCCAGGTTATCTGGTCCACCCCTTTGCCACCTGCCATGAAAGGAAGTGCCTGTTTGTGCTACGTGGCCAAGCATCGCCACCTTGCCTATGGCCAGTTAAGCAAACTTTGCCAAAGGAATAAACAGACTCAGGAAGCATCCTGAATAGCAACACTCCAAATTCATTGGGCAGGGGAGTCCTTCTCCTCAAGTGTTGTCTTGGGTAGGAGCACAACATTGAAAAAAGATGAGAGCAAAGCTTTGCTCCTCACCCCACGTGGAAACTGTACAGCTCTGTGGGAGGCAGTGTGAAAACCACTGCTGAAAATTCGGCGATCCTAAGAGCAGGGCAAATAGACCCCTGTGAGGATGAGGCATGGGCTGTGGAAGGGTTGTGACACTCACCAGGATGAGGCTGACAGAGCACCAGCAGCAGCCGCCTCTTACCACGCAAAGCTGTGCCAAGACTGAGCCGGGAGGTCTGTGGGGTCCACTGTGGCACCACCAAAATCTCCGCCAACAGAGTGTACTTATCCCAACTTTACACAAGAATAAACTGAGGCTCCGGGAGACTAAGTGACATCTTCAAGGCCACACACCCCCTGGAGAGTCACAGTTTGAACCTCTGAGTGTCCTACGGGCAGCCAGTGGCCAAAAGCCCCTTTGTAGGGAGGAATTGCGTGAGTCCAGCTGAATGTCCCAAAGCTGCGGACAAACAGTGAAGAACCTGGCAGCTTTGGAGGCCACTTGAGCCGACTGTCCCCTGCTCTGGGATGATTAACTATGAACATTAGGGAACACGGGTGTGCTCTGATACCCAGGTCTGCCCTGGGCCTGTTTGGGCCTGTGTGGCGCTCTGAATGAGGAAGCCATGCTTTGCTGGCGCCCTGCAGAGCAAGAATAGGCCCTCAGATGCCTGAGGGAAGGGCCCAGGGGAAGTACAAAGTCTTCTCCCTGTTGGAGACAGAAGCTGGTGCCAGGCTAGGAGAGGGCTCAACGCCAGGCGTTACTGCAGGAGGGAACGATGTTAATATTTTCTAGGTAAACAATGCGACTTCTCTAGCTGGAAATCCTGCAGCCATGACGTTGAGCCCGGCCATCACATGTGTGCCACAGCTCCTCCACTAGGGACAAGTGCCTCCTCGGAGGGTTCCTTTCCAGGCAATGGAGGAGACACCGGCCGCTCCCCTGTGGCCCTCGAGTGCTCCCCCAATCTAACAGGACTGCAGGTGGCACTGAGAGAGGATGAAGAGGACATAAGCAGTGGCCTCTTGTAATCGAGTCACCTTGCACAGGGTGAGGGGGCATGTGATGCAGACTTAAGACGCTAAAGCAGCAGCTCTCCACCTTCCTAATACTGCGGCCCTTAATACAGTTCCTGTGGGTCGCGACCCACAGGTTGAGAACCGCTGCCCTAGAGGAAGGGGGACGGGCACGATGGCAATCAGTTGGTGTAGGTGAGTCCCTAGAGCCCTCGGAGGCAGAGGAGGCCAGGAGGAGGTGGGAGGCTCAGGTCCCCTGGGGGGTGGGGGTGGGGAGCAGCCTCTCTGGGTGCTCCAGAAATCTTGGCCGCAGCTACTCTGTCTTTCACCTTGTGCCCCGGGTGAAAACGACAAGTGTATTTGTGTCATTTGTCTATTCACAGTCCTGGGCTCTTGGTATCCACCAGATACCTGGTGCCCTGTATGTCTTCTAGATGGCCCCAGGACCCTCCTGGAGCAGGTACCCGAGGGGCGGCCAGCCAGCCCGCCCTGTCCAGTCCTCTGTGCTAGGGCCCCTCCCTCCTCCTTACCAATCCAAATCTTATACATATTTGGTGTCCTCTGCACAATGACAGCTTCACAGGTGACCGGCCAGATACTCTGGGGCACTACCTCATGCTACAGCACTGATGATCAACCGAGGCACATTGGTGTGCCGTGAGAGGATCTTAGGTGTGCCGTGAAAATTTTTAAAAATCATTAATTATTCTTAAAAGAAGTTCAAAGCACAGTACATATATTCTTTTTCTGATCAACAAAATTTAATTGTGCAGCAAAGTTTAACTACAGGTTCAAGTGTGCCGTGAGATAAGAGAGGTAGGAAGACACTGCTAGAGCATTAATAAGTGATTCTAGACGCAGTTGAAGATAAAATCTCACCCCCTCTCCCTCTCCCGACACAGGTGGAAGAGGATTTGCCTTTTCTAATTGGCTGGCCCCTTTGCAAGTGCTCATTTGCACACTTCCGCCAGGCCTGTGTGCAGCTTCATGGTCTATGCAAGGCCCGGGGAGGGGAGACAGAATCAACACCTGAGCCAGCAATTCCACGCCAGGGTACACACCCAACAGAAGTGGAAACAGGTCTCAAAGGAATACCTGTGGACACGTGTTCATAGCAGCGTTATTCACAATCACCAAAAGGTGGAAACAGCCCAAGGCCCATCACCTCGTGAGCGGGTCAGCACCATGCGGAGTACATGGGACGTGATTCAGCCATGAACGTGGATGAAGTGTTGACAATGTATCACCACGTGGACGAACCTCTAAACCATGAGGCCGAGTGAAAGAAGCCAGACACCAAAGGTCACATCCTGTGTGATTCCACCGATACGACATAACCCCACAGGCAGATCCATAGAGACAGAGGCAGGTCCGCGGTTACCAGATGCCGGCCGGGGGAAATTGGGGAGGAACTGCTTAATGGTGATGGGGTTTCTTTCACGTGTTGAAAACATTCTGGAACTAGGTATAGCTGGCGTTTGCACAAGACTGTGAATATACTAAAGGTCAGTGAACGGTTGACTTTTTTCTTTCTTATTTCTTACTTCTTTCTTTCTTAATTATTATTATTATTGCCTAACTTCTTTTTTCTTTTTTTTTGCACTTTTTGGTTTGGGCTGGGTCTGAACCCACATATGGGGCCGGCACCCTACTCCTCTGAGCCACAGGCGCCGCCCTACTGCCTAACTTCTTTAGGCTTCAGCTTTCTATTCATTCATTTATTTATTTATTTAGACAGGGTCTTGTTCTGTCCCCAGGTTAGAGTGTACTGGCATCATTGTAGCTCACTGCAACCCCACACTCCCGGGCTCGTGATCCTCCTGGCTCAGCCTCGTGAGTGGCTGAGACTATAGGTACGTGTCACCATATCTAGCTAGTTTTTCTCTCTTTTCTACAGAGGGGGTCTTGCTCTTGCCCAGCTGGTCTTGAACTCCTAGGCACAAGTGATCTTCCCACCTCAGCCTCCCAGAGTGGTGGGATTATAGGCATGAGCCACCTGTGAGCCTAGCCAGGTTCACTTTAAAATGGGTGATTTTATATTACGTAATTTTTGAAATGTTCAAAGAAAGGCACCCCCCAGGCTCTGTGTGAGGGAAGCATGAGCCCCAGCACAGGGGGTCCTGTAAGCCTGGGTGAGGGGAGCCAGAGACACACTTTCCTTCATTCTGGGGCTGGAGGCACGTGTGACATGAGAGTGGCCTGCTGAGGAAAGTGTGACCTGGTGGCACTCAGGCCAGTGGGAAGGTTGGAGATCCCGGTTAGGACAACTGCGTAGGATGGGGGTGCCAAAGACCCCCCAAGAGGACATCCTGGAACTTTTAAGGTACATGTCTATGTGGAGCTGGGAACCCACAGCGGGTAAGAGGGAGTGCAGATAAGCCCTGGGGGGAGGCCTGTGAGGTTTTCTAAAAGCCGGCAGGGAATTCACCAGAAGAAGAGAACTCCCCACGGGGCTCTCAGAAGAAGGGGAAATGTTTAAGAGTTAGGGGCACTCAGAGGGGACCCGTTTGGGGGATCATGTTCTTGGATACTTTTTCCCTTGGAGTCTGGAAAAAGGCCTGTTTTCTGGACAGTTCTGTCACCTCTCCCCCTCTTACACTGTGGTGCCCTTAGGTTCCCCCAAACCACCAGAGGTGCCGTGAGGTGGTGGCACCACGGGAGAGAGAGGCCCCACTGGAGCCGGTCCCCTGAGACGATCCCAAGGGCCCCACTGGACCTGGTCCCTTGAGACCATCCCAAGGACCCCGCTGGACCCGGTCCCCTGAGACCATCCTGACAACCCCACTGGAACCGGTCCCCTGAGACTATCCCGAAGGCCCCACTGGACTCTGTTCCCTGAGACCATCCCGAGGCCCCCACTGGACTCTCTCCCCTGAGACCATCCCGAGGGCCCCACTGTACCCGGTCCCCTGAGACCATCCCGAGGGCCCCACTGGACTCTCTCCCCTGAGACCATCTCAAGGACCCCACTGGACTCTCTCTCCTGAGACCATCCCAAGGACCCCACTGGATACTCTCTCCTGAGACCATCAGGCATTTGTGAAGATCCACGAGGGGTCCTGACGGGCTCAGGGTAGGGCTGGGAAACTCAGGAGGAAAACTTAGCCCCCGGGTCAGCAGATAAACCATCCAGATTTCTCAAATACACCAGGGAGGAAGCGGCTGCCACAGGAAGTGCCACAGGAAGGGGAAATTATCAAAAGGGCTGCACCATTCACAGGAGGGCTCTTGAAGCCTCAGTTCACAGCAGAGATTCTACAAACAAAGATTTTTAAAGCTGAGGGGCTGGTGGAGTGTCGGGGAACTTTTACAAAACCCAAATGCTGACTCTCTGGGCTTGATGCCTCCTGAACAAGTTCCAAGAGGAATTTGGAAGCACAGTCCTCACGACAGAAGTCCAAGTGCAGGTATGAGAGACTAAGCGTCCAACCTGAAGCTCAAGTCCTGGCTGGGCACTGCTTAGTGGGAACTTGGGGCAACTTATTCTGAAATTCCACCTGTTTCACTGCATGTCCGCTGACAGCACAGCACTGGGTCCTGACATCCCCACACATCCACAACCCGCCTTACTCTGGGTCTAGCCTCTCTTGAGATTTTTCATTTTTAAAAACTGGTTAGCCAGAGTAATCACTCTAAGATGAGCGGCTGCTGTCTCTCCAGCAGACTCAGATTCCTCTGTTCATTTGATAACTTATTGAACACTTACTTTGTACCAGAAATGCTAGCATTGAAGTTTCTGTCTTAGTTCTGGTGTTTTAGCTAACCTTCTGGTGGCCAGTTTAAAGGTATTTGTAATGGAAAACACTACCCTTAATAATGTCGCTGATTTGAGATTAATTCTACTGACGTAGAAATTAGTGAAGCTGTGGCATTTTGGAGAATTACTCATAAGCTTGTGCCTGCGCTTGACTCACACTGGAGTCCTTGACACACACAACCTCCTTTCACTGGTGACTGTTGTCTCCAAAACGTTTATGGGACTTCGCATACACATGGATTTCTGGACCACATACCAGCTGTGACTTGGTCAGAGTTTGGTCACCTGCTCTAAATAGGATGTGTGACCTCTGTCCTTGAGGACTTAGGTGACAGGTTTTCTTCCCACTCCTTACTGCACTGTAACCAGGCGGCTGCCTCGGGGCAGGTTCATCTGAACCTAGAGAGAGCTTAAGAGCTGTTAAACATCATTGAAATGTTTTATTTAAAGATCAGATCAACAAACTGTCCCTTCCTTGGGTGGTCCAGAGTAGCAAGCGCCTTGCTTTCGAGAAGTGTGGTGGATCCCACACTGTCTTGGGAACCCTCCTGCCTGCTAAGGAGCATGGACTCCCACAGTCACACGAGACCCCAAGGCAAAGACAGCGGCATCTGCCTCTGGCACCTGCGGCTACCACAATCATCTTCCCAGAAGATGAAAACGGTTGTTATTCCTCTGCTTAAAACCATTCCACAGCTCCCCACTGTCTCCATCCCAGAGTTGGCAAACTACGCCCAGGGGCCAAATCTCACCTGTCCTGTTGGGTACATAGTTTGACTGGGGCCCGGCCACCTTCTCCCACCCGCATATTGCTCATGACTGCTTGGGGGCCACAGAGCAGAGCTGAGCATTTGCCGCAGAGACCGCGTGGCGGGCAAACCCTGAAATGCTGGCTGTCCGGCTCGTCATGGGAAAAGACGATGGACTTGCTGCAACCCCCCATTCTGACCCTCCCCAGGGGATAAGTGCTGCCCTTGGCCAGCCTGTGAACTAGAATGACTGTGTACCCACACTCAGGGCACCCCGGAGAAGAGCAGGAGGGGGATAGAGTGGGGGGGGGCTGGGTTTCCCAGCCTGCAGCCACACAGCCTTGTGGAGGTGGAGCCATGCAGGGGTGAGGCAGGCGGCCAGGGTCCCCTTGCTGGCTCTGCTGAGCATAGGGGCGCACTGGGCTCCCAAACAGGGGTCTGACAGTATCTACTGAGGTAACCCCCAGGCTAGGGGACATGAAGTGGCATCTGACCATGGTGCTTTACAGCCTTCTTATTTACTTTAAATCCAGCAAGGAAAATGGGAACTGGCGCCTTTGGGACACTTTCCCAAAGGAAAAGTGCCTTTAAGGCTTCCCTGGTGCCTTCATGGCTGTTTGAGAGGTTCCTGTTGGAGGGGCTTCGGAAGAGCTGTCCCCATGGTCTCAGACACCGCAGTGCCCGTCAGCAGCTTGCTGCCACACTGCTCTCTACACGGGGTGGCTCTGGGGCCCCCCACCACTAACCATCACCAGACTCTGGTTTTACAGTGGGGCTGGCTTTGAAATTCCTTTTGTGTCACCTGCAGTGGTTCCACAGATGGCTAAGGACCAGTGGCCGGAAGATAATGGAGAAAGTGGGAACAGGCAGAGGGGGGAGATCTGGGCGGGGGGGTCCTTCTGGGTCTAGCTGGATCGGAAGCAGTGAATGAGCTTTCCTTTAACAAGCCCTGGGCCACCTGTGAGGGCGTCCGGCCGCTGTGGTCTGCTGACAGCTGTCCTGGGTTGCCTTGCACACACTGCTGCCCCAGCTCTGTGGCCTGCAGGTGGTGGGAGGCTCTGTGGACGTCCACTCTGACAGCTCCTCCTGGGAGAGTCTACGTGTCCTGCTCATCTTTCTGTACCAAGACCAGTTTGTGCCATGCACAGGGCTGCCCTGTTCTTGGTCTGATGTGGACTCCCTTGGTTCTCTCTGGGATTCAAGACAATGGCCCTCCCGAGGTGTCTCCTGTTAGTCTGCTTCTGTCTGCTAGAGTCCTGGGTGCCTTTTGTGACTCAGGTCTCTGCCTCTGCGTCCCCTCCTCACTGAACACTTAGCTAAAATAGAGCCGCTGCCCCTCCTCATCCTGCCTCTGCTCCCTTCTCAGCCCGTCCCACCCCCCACTGGACCACTCACACGTGCCTGTTCTGTCCGTTCATATCAGCCCATCCCCACTAGGAGATAAGGACGCTCTCAGCACTGTGCCTGGCTATACACCACACTGAAAAAGCTCTGCACCCAGTGGGTGCTTCTTGGCAAGCTGTCCCCACTGAGAAGCACTTCTTAACTCCAGGAGAAACCTCACACAGGGGGTTGAATTGCCGCCTCCACCCCCCAATATGGCTGTGTTCTAGAACCTCTAAACATGACCTTATTCGGTAAAGGGTCTTTGCAGATATAATTAAGTTCAGGATCTAAAGATGGTACCCATCCGGATCATCTGGGTGGGCTTTAAATCCAATGATGATATCAAATGAGGGGAGACACAGGGAAGAGATGGAAGCCTATGGGAAGAGAAGGCAGAGGGGGTGCTGGAGGGACGCAGCCCAGGGACCCGGAGCCACCAGGAGCTGAAACAAGCAAGAAAGGATTCTCTCCCTAGAGCCTTCTGAAAGAGCACAGTTCTGCAGAGACATCGATTTCCAACTTCTGGCCTCCAGAACTGTAAGAGAATCAATTTCTGTTGTCTTAAGCCACCCAGGCTGCGCGAATTTGTTCTGCGGCCACAGGAGAGTAAGGTGGGGGACGGGCCTCTGTAGCACCTGCGTGCCAGGTGTGGTGAAACAGACCCTGGTGTGGGGCAAAGAGTCTGAGAAGAGAGATAGACAATAATTAAGGGAGGGAAAGGGGTACATAATTACAGCTTGTGAGGATTTCGGAAGGAAACAGGTTGGCTGGTGGGATTGAGACGGGGTGGGAGGGGAAGGCAGGGCCCTTCAGAGAGGAGTTGGCATTTTGGCTAGAGGGTATGAGGAGGGGATTAGAAGGCCCAGCAGAGCTCAAGTCCACACCTGGACCCTCAGCCTGGCCTCTGCGTCTCCTTGCTCCACCCCATCAGGACAGCCACAGGATGAGAGGTGGCTAATAGTAATCCCCATTTACAGATCAGAGAACCGAGGCCCGGGGAAGGTAAGTGACTCTTCCCTGGGGAAACCAAGATCTGATTTTGAAGCCTGTTCTTGTCCTGCCGACTCTCCTCACCATCCCCATTTCACTCAAAAGCCCCCTGGTTGCTGTCTGCTACATAAGACCCCTTAGTGAAGCAGTCAGGGCCCCTAACTCTCTGCTTTTCATATAACACTTTCTTCAAATCCACTGCCACACCCCATTGGGAAACTTTCAATGTACCCACACAGGCCTACTCGCCCCTTTTTGGCACATCTACAAACCTGCTTTTAATAATTATACAGTGTATTATAAATAAATGCTATTATAAATAATACTGCTATCTTGCTCTTACCTTTTTTGGGCTCTACTATGCTGCTGTGCGCCCTGCACAGTGCGGGACGCTTTGCTACACGGTCAGCTTATAACCACGGCAGCCTCCTGGGATGGGTCTCGGCGTCTGCATTTTATACGTGAAGCTGAGGACCCTGGCTCAAGGCTGGTGATGTCTGTCTGGCTCAGCCTGAGGGATTCTACTTCACTTTACTGTCAGCATTATTATTTCTTTCTGCTAATAACTGCAACATCTGACATTTCACTTTTATAATTTTGCAAACTACCATTGGATATTTCATTTTGCTGTAAAAACATTCCTGAGCAACCCTAGAAAAGGTACCCCTCTTTTACTTTCTCCCAGTAATAAGGTCAGGGACCCAGGGGATGGCTGGGCTGGTGGGAAGACATTATGTTTCTTTTTTTTTTTTTTTTTCCTTTGAGAAAGAGTCTCACTCTAGTGCCTGGGCTAGAGTGCTGTGGCATCATCGCTCACAGCAACCTCAAAGTCCTGAGCTCAAGTGATCATCTTGCCTTAGCCTCCCAAATAGCTGGGACTACAGGTGCCCACCACAATGCTGGGCTGTTTTTTTCTATTTTTAGTAGAGACAGGGTCTCACTCTTGCTCAGGCTGGTCTCAAAGTCCCAAACTCAAGCACTCTACCTGCCTGGGCCTCACAGAGAGCTAGGGTTATAGGCATGAGCCAGCGTGCCCGGCCCACACACAGGACTCAAGGATGTGCGGTGGAAAGTCACCCACAAAGCTTACACAGAAGGCCTGACATTGGATGGGACAAACGTTCATCTGCCCTCTGTGAGTGCTGTATTTGGGGATCTGTGAGTTAAATTGACAAAAGGCAGGTTACCGAGAGAAGATCAGAATTTAATCACAGAACATACAAGGAGTTCACAGTAAAATGTAACTCGTCAGGTTAGAATTTGGGGCTTATGTACCATTTTAATAAGGGGAGGGGAGGGGAAAGGACCTATGGGAAAACATGGCTCTTAGGAAAGATAAATGGGCCCTTTTATCTTTAAAAATAACAGATGGGAGCTTGGATAATGTGACAACGTCTTTTTACATCATTGGTGGTAAGAGTCAATCTTCCTTGGTTGAGGGTCGTCTAGGGAGGGGGTTTATGACGACTGAGTTCTTTGATGAGGCTCTACTTTCAGGTAGACAAGGGAGTTCGGGGAAATAGCCTCTTCTTAAGTAGCTTCAGCATCAAGAAATTTTTATGCTGAAGTGGCATATTCTGGATCCTTTCACCTAAAGGATTTAGTAAAAATTTAAAAAAGAATTCTGAACAAGGAAGTGGATGGGCAGGGGAGAGGCTCTGGCCCATCCCATCTCCCACAGGTTCCACAAATGATGGTTGCCACCACCTCAGAGAAACCGACAATCCCAGTGTGCAGGACGATGGGCTTGCTGTACCATAGGGATCACATCATTGGTGGCAGCTAAGTCCCCTCTCTGAGAAACATCTGAGTCAGGGGAGTGCCATGCCCCTTGGACCTCTGCCCCTCTGTGTCCCTTTCAGGGCAGAACCCACCACCCCTGTGAGCCCCTAAATACTGTTATGTTTGATTTGACTCTCTGCTGGCCGTTCGGATGGGCTCTGGAAGGCTGAGCCACTGCATAGCACTCCTGCCAAGGTCTCCCTGGCCATAACCCTGGGGCCGGGCAATTTATTAGTAGGCAGGAGCCACACAAGCTTGGTTATCACAGTAACAGCCTTGTCCAGAAACAATGTTGCCTTTCAGATTGTTTTCCGCCTTGGACAGTGGATTTATAAACTGAACTGGTGGCTAGGAACAGAAGCCCCGGCTGCAAAGACTAGATGCCTTGTTCTTCGTGGGCCTGGTTTAGTATTATCCTGATAAGATAAACACAGATAATGGCTTGCTGGAGGGTGGGTGCTTTTTCTACATATGTCTCTACGTCTGTGTTTACTTACGCACTGGCTGAAATTTGGGGGCTGCTTTTCAGATGAAAGGGAGAAGAAAAAGCCTTTTGGGGTCTCTTTCCAGAGATGAAGTTGGGAATAATCATAAGATGTTAAGTTTGTTTCTCTCTAAATAGCTTGGAAATAAACCAATTCAGTTACCCCCAGAATGGTGGCCCTAAAACTGTTCATGGCATTTTCAGCATGGTAAACCTGTGTGCTGTTGTTGACAATTGCTGAATTGTGTGGGGTTTATTATAGCATTGTCCCATCTTTGTAAACATTTGCAAATTTCTATAATAAAAATTAAAAGAAAAGAATGCAATTGGGATAAATAATTGCTGTAGTTTTCGGATGACCACATGGGGTTTTATTATTTCGATAGTCTCCTTTTTGTATGTTTATTAAAAATGTTCCACAGTAAAACAAAGCCAAAAAAATAAGAAAAAAAAGGCAGTGGCTTGACACCATTTTCCTCCCATTTATTCATTCAACAACTATCTATTTGTCCATTTTTTCTGCTAGGGGCTGGAGAAACAGCAGTCTGTCCCCAGAAGTCTGTGACACTGTGCCCGTAGGACAAATAGTCCTTCAGTGACTGCACAGCTGGGAGCTTCTTCCACCTTGAAAGGGCACCTCTGGGGCTCTGCGGTGTGGTTCTTTGGGAGGGAACTGAAACCACTGGAGCCTTTGCTGGAGATGGGGGGTGGGGGTTAGGAAAAGCACCTCTGCCTGGCCTCCAGGGAATCTTTCAGCCTGTCCTAAGAATCCCGGAGCAGCTGGGTGTACTGGGCTCCCCTTCACTCATTAATAATAGCTGTCCCTGTGCCCCTCTCTCCTAAGGCTGAAGGGTATTTCTAGAAAGTGTCTCATCACCCCTTGCCTTGGGCCACGCTATACACTCAGGACAAATGGCTGTCTATCCCATCTTTAAAGCTCCCTGGGGACGGAGCAACCAGGAGATACAGGCTGGCAAGAGCAGCTGGGGCTGATGATGTGGCCCGCTCAGGACCAGGGGACAAAGCCTTCTGTGTTTCTCTGTGCTGAATCCACTTCATGGGATTCATCTTAACTGCCAAGGATGGGCTATAGAAATCCCGGAATCACCGATGGTAGGCCACCTACATTCACCCTGCTGGGGGCCGGTTTCATAGGCCAGGGTTTGGTGAAATCCCATACCTAAAAACAGTTCCAGGGAACCTCCCGGGGGGGATGGGGGAGGGTGACTGATCCAGAGTGGGGCTGACCTGCTCCAGAATAGCCTCTCTGATACCTCACCCTCAGCCAGGTGGATGATGTGTTTGGAAGCTCTTGGGAGAAGGTTAAGAATGAGTAGATGAAGAACGGGAAAGAACTCAGCCCCTCTGGGGGTGAAGAGATGTGATGGTGCTGACTTCTTTGGCAGGAGATGGCGAAGTCTGAAGTTTGGGTCAACCTCCTTTTAAAAATGGAAAGTTCGTATCTCACACCCTATACTTGCTCTAGTGCATTCTGTCAGACAAGGGACTTGATTGTGAATTTTTTGGATAGTTTTCTGTCAAAAGCTGGGACAGAGTGTTGATTTCAAATCTCCGAATCACACATTCGTTTCTAGCTAATCCTTGAGCAGTGAGTACAAACGCCTCTGAATCATAGTTTGGATGAAACTGAAGATGCCAGGGGGACATCTGATTATTTATATATATATATAACAACCAACATCTAGATGGATTTGGGGGTTTCTGAACATCTACCTCCTAGATATATTGCCACAAATGGTGGGGCTGGGGACAGCCTAAGAAGTGACACAGGAGACAGAAAGGCACAGCCCCGACCCCCAGAGCCCCCAGACTCCAGAAGGAGATGGGACAAACAGTCCAAAGCAGGTAAATGACCGAGGTGGGAAAGGGGCGAGAGGCGAGTGGAGCAGTCGCCCAGGGGCCAGGCAGACCCCAGCCTGAAGTTCCGGTCAGCCTCACGCTGCGGGATGCTAACATTCCATCTCAGTAGCAGCCTGCAGACTCTGGAAGCACTGGCCTTATTTTGCAGTTCTCATCCTGATGTTTGGCATGGTTTGGGCATTACCCACACCACCCGGCAAAAGGTTATAAAGACCTGGGATTTCACCTGAAGAAAGCGAGGCGGAGTGAGCTGGCCAAGCCTCGGAAGGGGGCTCTTTTGAACACAGACACTTCCCACGGTGAACAGGCCCTAACCCTAGAGCAGGGGTTCTCAACGTTCCTATGCCGCGAACCTTTAATACAGTCCAAAGGGGTCGTGACCCACAGGTTGAGAACCGCTGCCCTAGATGCACCAATCCGCCTCGGTTTCACTGCTGTGCAAGCTGTCCTCACCCTCGCTGTGTTCTGCTCAGCCCAAGTTCTCCTACCATTTGTTTACGATGCCTGATTCCTCCTAAGCCTTCCGATGTTTGAAGCACGTACCGCCTGGGGCAGCAGTTCTCAACCAGGGTGATTTGCCACCCCTGCTCTCCCCAGGGGACATCAGGCAATGTCTGGAGACAATTTTGGTTGTCACCCCATGGGGAGAGATCCTTCTGGCATGTCATGGGCTGAGGACGCTGCTAAACATCCTGCCATGCACAGGACAGAACCCCACAACAAAGAATTATCTGTTCAAAAGATCCATAGTGTCAAGTTCTAGAAATCACTCTCACACAACAGTGGGAAGGATCCATGGGAGAGAATGTGAGTGTCTTTTCGTACCCCATGATTGCACTAATGCACACAGCTATGATTTAATAAAAAAAAATAATAAAAAAGAATGGCTTTTATCTGGGATGAACACAGATGACTGAGATGGGACATTGATCCTGGAGCCCCTTCGCACCCCGTCACCGGACACCAGAGCTGCAGGTTGCTGTGTCTGCGCCAGGACTGCCTCTTCCTCCTGCCTGGATTCACTGCACAGGCTTTTCCTGAAATGTTAGGGGGTTTCCATCAGGAGTGATCCCTCCAAATGAGAAGTTCCTCCCGTGGGACTAGCGTTCTGTTGTGTACATGCCCCAGGAAGGGGAAAGGCAACAACCTGTTCATCAAAATCAAACCCTGGGGACGCAGGTTCCAACTTGCACAACTTTTACAGCCGAGTCATGATACACTAAGCTGATGCCTCTTAATTACAGTGGTTCAGTGAGGGGAAGAGATAGGGGGATGATCACAATGAGGATATGCAGCAAGCACAAGGGGTGCTTTGAGTGGGCCTTCTCCTGCCTGGGTGGCGGTAGCAATGGCAGGGATGACACCCCTCAAGGTTCTAAGCATGTCACCCACATTCTTCATTTTTTTGTTTGTTTGGTCTTTTTTTTTTTTTTTTGAGACAGAACTACACTTTGTGCCCTGGGTAGGGTGCTGTGGAGTCACAGCTCATGGCAACTTCAAACTCTTGGGCTCCAGCGATCCTCTTGCCTCAGCCTCCCAAGTAGCTGGGACCACAGGCGCCCACCACAATGTCCAGCTGGTTTTTCTATTTTTAGCAGAGATCAGGTCTTGCTCTTGTTCAAGTTGGTCTCAAACTCCTGAGCTCAGGCAACCCACCTGCCTCAGCCTCCCAGAGTGCTAGGGTTACAGGCCTGAGCCACCGCACCCGGTCTCATGTTCTTTGCCCATAAAACACACAGAGTAAAATATTTTCTACCCCCATTTTTCTGATGAACTCAGGTGGGTTTTCTAAGACAAAATGAAGTCCAGACAGACTTGCTCCTTAAAATCCTTCTGTGACATCCTTTGCCAACCAAGATCAAATTGGGGTTTTCAGAAACCAGGCCACTTGAATGAGTATAAGAAAGGTTTTGTTGCTTCTCCCCAGGGAGAAGCTTAAAAATTATTTTGGGAGAGGCTTAGAAATGATTTCTCTTAGAAATAATGATTACTATTTCTCTGAGAAATAATAATAATCCCTAAAACAGGAATCTACCTCATAATATCAACAGTAAAAGCTATGATTTTTATTATGGTGTACCTGCTATTAGTATTTGCCAAACATCGTCCTGAGCATTTGATACATCCTAGTTTGCTAGTTCATTTAATCTCCCTATGACAGATATAACACTATCGGTTCTAGTTGACTGATGAGGACACAGAGACACAGCGATCTTGAGTGACTTGATCAAGGTCATGCAATGGGTCTAGGGCAGAATCTAGACTTGGACCCAGCAAGTCTGGCTTTAGGGTCCCTGCTCGTAACTCTGTGCTCAGCTCCCTGCCTGAAGGATGATTCCCCCAATTCTTCTGTTATTGAGACCAAAGAAGACAAAGAAGCAGACAAATCCACAGGTCCTACGGAATAACAGTCAGATGGAGACTTAAGCTGGCAAAGTACTGGGTGGCTGACAAAGCACCTCTCTTCAATATGCTTTCTAATGGGTCCTGCAAGATCCTAAACTTGATGGTAGACTCTATGCATGAAGTAATGTGGAAACTAAAATATCCAAAGCACCATCTCTGTGCCTTCTGTCCAAGAAGAACCAATGGAATCAGCCACTAAAGACTAAGAGTATGAAGGTCCCCTGGCACACTTTAGCATGACCTGGAAGTTCCCAGCAAGGGGGAATCCACCTCTCCTCCCAGTCCACAGGGGGCTCCATTTTGAACTCCACGGGTCAGACTTTGACCTTCCCCTGGGCAACGGGTACAATTCTATCTTTTGAGTCACAGTGATTGGTCCAGGGGGAAGAATATGTGATACAAGTTGGTCAAATCAGACCCCAAGGGAGCTATTAAGAGGAGATGGTTTTTTTCTATTAGACTTGAACCTGGGAGTATATAGGGTTCAGACTGTGAGCAGGAAATCATCTTGCTACCATGTGGAAGCTGGGAATAAAGTAAGCCTATGCTGAAGACAACAGAATTGAGAGAGAGAAAAATAAGCAGAGACTTGATGATATAATTTGAGCAGCTGGATCAAACTGTGCCTGAAACTAGATCCCTGGACTCTTCATCTCCATGAACCAATAAACTTTCTTTTCAGCTTAGGACAATATGAATTACATTTTTGTAGCTTGCAAATGATATAAATGAAAACTAAAAACATGTCATTAAAAGACTGCAAAAATATGCTATACTAGTCGGGGACTGAGTAAAGGACTGACCACTGAGGCCCTGATCCCTCTTCTCCCACCTTTACCTTTGTAAAAATATTGAAATAGATTTAAGTGTACAAGTGGTTTTTGATGACATAGCCCTCACCTTTATCTCAAAGGAGAATGTCAACTTTTGGAGGGCACAGGAAATATAGTTGAATTTATATATTCCCTATTATAAACACATCTGGTTGTCTATGAATGTCATCAGAAAACTTATAGAATTGGTTTCTGTGTGAGTTATTCATCCAACTGCATCAATGTTCTCATCTATAGCCATACTGTACCCTTGACACCAGCTGGATGTTTGCAATTATGGGATATGGGTGGCAGGCTGAATGGACGAGGGTGGATGGGCTGGCCCATTTCCACTACCTAAAGAAAACACAGGGTTACCTAACTCAGTGACAGAGCCTTGACTATGTGCATATCCAAGTGCAAGTGCTATGACAAAAATCTTTTGCTTGAGCCAGTCGGTCACTTACTTTATAAATCCTGGATTAAGATCATCCAAACAGAGAGTAAAGATCAAGCCAGTGTTCCTTCCTCCCAATGATTCAATTTTCTGTATTTTTTTTTTCTCTGATTTCACAGCCATCTCAGAAATTTTCTGGTCTGTAAGATACATGGCTTCCAGCTCTGGACCTAACTGGCCAGATGGAGCCTCAGATATTGGTGAGCTGCTAGAACTGGCAAACAGCTGCCTGCCGACACCCTGGCCTTCACATGTAGGGTGTCACTGTGTTTGTTTTCCCACTGATTGAATTCCTCATGCCTCATTTGTCCACTTCCCTGAAACCATCTTTTTTGGGTGCATTTAGAAACCTGAGTCTCTGTGGTTTGTCTGGACTGGTTTCTATTTGCAGAGGAGAGTTCACTTGTCTAGGGCAAAGAAAAATGGGTTGGGCAGAAATCACGGCATCCTTGCTTTTCTGTCCTACATATTTGGTCAACTCCTTCAGGATTTCTCATGGAAGGACTTTGTTCCCTCTAGAAACTCCTGCTGGAGTACGTGGGCAAATCTTGGCAAATCTCTGGTGTTCCTAAAGGATTCTCAATTCTGAGAGAACGCTCTGGCAAAGACAGAATGAGAAACACATTGCAAGCTTACAGGGTAGTGGAAAAACAAATAATTACGGAGTCTGTTGGTAAACAGACCTGAAGAAGACAAGTGAATTCAGCTTGTTCACTCTTGCCTGTCAGACAGAATTTAATACTATCCTGTTTCTGTTTTTCTTCCCTCCATGACCCAAGTTAGAGCTTGCTTAATTTCTGTTTACAATGTGAGTCTTGCAGGGAAGGAGAGGGAGAGGTCTAGTCAGTGAGGTAAAGAACTCAGCTTCCCAGGGGGAGCTCACTGTAGAATAGGGTTGGAACTCATGGCTCAGCCCATCTACCCAACAGTTACTGGTTGCCCCAGCCCAACCCCATTAAATCAGAAGCACTGCAGGACGAGGCCTAGGCATCAGCATTTGAAAGCTCCCCAGATGATCCCAATGTGCAGCCAAGTTTAGAACCACCACTGGAGAGCCAGGCTCTATGCAATATGGTAGCCATGCTGTGTCAATGAGCATCTAAAATATGGTGAATCCAAATTGAGTTGTGGAAAATATACACTGGATTTCTAAAAGACAGCATGAAAAATAGCATGTAAGCTATTTCATTAACAATTTTATTATACTGATTAAAACTGAAATGATGTGGACCTGTCCTGAGAATATGTACAATGTGTGGGCAGGGAAATGCAGGTGGTGCTGCAGGGCTGACAGGAAAGCAAAACAGTATCATCCCAGGAGGACCAAGACTGAAGAACCCCTGTGTCTTCAAGTGACTCTTAATACATAATCATTTCCTTTTATAAGAAGTGCAAAGTCCAGATCATTCCCCTTGGCACACCCACACGGGATAAGACACGCGTGCTCATTCATCTATATTATATATTTGGGTTTTTTTGAGACTGTGTCTTTCTCTGCTACTCTGGCTAGAGGACAGTGGCGTCATTATAGCTCATTGCACTCTCCAACTCCTAGACTCCAGCAATTCTCCTGTGTCAAGCCACCTGAGTAGCTCGAACGACAGGTGCCTGCTACCATGCCCAGTGAATTTTTCTATTTTTGTACAGATGGAGTCTTGCTCTTACTCAGCATGGTCTTGAACTTCTGTCTTCAAGCAATCCTCCCAGCTCCCAAAGTGCTAGGATGATAGGCATAATGCACTGCACCCAGCCTATTATCATTAAGTCATGATTCATTCTTTCCACCAAAGAGAAAATGGTTATGGAGGCAAAGCTTATGGCACAGAATAATAATTTCTAAGCAAAAGTCAAAGTTCAACTTTGAAGCTTCTTTTTATCCATTCTTCTCAAGCACAGAAAAAAATATCCTTAAAGTACAACCAGTTTAAGTGATAAAGGTTTTATCGGAAAGAGTCAACAATAAAATTTAGAGATAAATATATCATTGTAATATCTGCAAAATAACTACAAAGTAATAATTTCATGCTAGAGTGGCTCATTTGTTTGTAAGACCAGTGTACAGGAATAGTCTGCTCCATCCCAGTTCCTTGTGGTCTGGTCTGAACCCAGGACCTTGGCCATTTGCCCTGTATCCCAGCTGAGCACCCTCTGTAATTCTCCCCATATGCAATGGTTAATTTTATGTGTCAACTTGACTGGGCTACAAGGTTCCCAGATATGTGGTCATGTATTCCATTTGTTTCTGGGAGGGTTTTTGGAATAGATGAGTATTTTAATTAGTAGAGTAAAGCAGTGCAACTTCCTGAATCTTGGTGGCAAGCAAGTTGAAGACCTGAATAGAACAAAAAGACTGATCCTCTCTGGAAAAAGAAAAAAATTCTCCAGCAGACTACCTTTGAACTGGAACTGCACCATCAACTCTCCAGATCTCCAGCCTGTTGACTCACATTGTGGATTTGGACTTACCAGCCTCTATAATCACATGAACCAATTCCTTGTAATAAATCTCTTCCTCTTTATAAATATCCTATTGGTTCTGCTTCTCTAAAGGACCCTGACTGAAAACATCATGTCATCATTCCTACAGTTTCTCTGCAACCTATCACCTCATCTTCTAACAGCAGGAGTGGTCTTAGCACCCCTCCTACCCCCAGGAAGAAGGCCTCAGTTTCTCACCCACAGTGACTAGACCCCTGGTTGCTACAGTGCCACATTCCTTCACTAAACCTACAATAGCTGGCTGGAAGGATGGGTGATGCAACTTAGTGAGAGGGACCTACGAGATGGGAAAGATTCATCAGCTAAATGGCTGGTCCTTTTCAGTACAATCCCTCTTCCCCTTCCAACCGAGAGCTGAGACTCAGCAATTCCATTCAGTTTCCTGGAGAATGTCCTTCCCACCTCCGACTGAGCAGCAGACTGATTGGCTTAGAGACACTATGGCCACCTTGCTGACATGCCTCACATTTACTCTCCTGCATTTCTGTGTAATTCACTTCCTTCTTCCTTTACTCTTGCTTCTCTGGCAATGCATCTCCTCAAAAATCACAGTGTGTAGACTTTGCCTTTGGTGCTATTTTCTGAGAAACCCTGGGTGAGGCCGCTCAGCCTTTTTCTTTTAAAATTCATGTGCCTAATCAGTAAAGAGCTTAGCTCTTTTTTGATTGGGGTGCCCACCAATTGGACCAGGAGTGGTTACCTGCCCCAAGGTGATCTGATACACAGGTCTTTGACCTGCTCTGATGGTCTCTTCCTGAACAGAGATGAGCTAAGCCTAAATTTTAATCAAAATTTAACAGAGAGAGATGTGTTCAATGGACAGTTGTTACTGGGCAAAGAAACTATAGATCAACTGCCTTACTGAGCCATGTCTAAAAAGTGAGGGAGGGGCGGCGCCTGTGGCTCAAAGGAATAGGGTGCAGGCTCCATATGCTGGAGGTGGCGGGTTCAAACGCAGCCCCGGCCAAAAACAGAAAAAAAAAAAAAAAAGTGAGGGAGGCGTGTGAACATATGTGAACATGTGTGAGAGGGGAGTCCCTTTTCACTTGAACTAGTTTCTGATGAACCTAAACTCAATTCCTTTAAAAATAATCTGCTCTTCTTATCTGGATATTTTGTGACATTTATAAGTTTTTGTAATTGAAAGGTTTTTCCAGGACATGTCAAATTACAATTTTCTTTCATTAAATCCAACTGTAATAAAATGTGATGAGCTCTTTTGAGCTGCATCCTCAGAGTCCCCCACCCCGGGTTCTATAAGTTTTATTTTTAATTATAACTTTGATAGTTGCACCTGTTCTAATGATGGTTGCTCTTTTGGGAACACCCAGAAGCCTCTGGGTCATCTGTTCTGCCAACCACTTATCATTTCCCTCATCTCTTTCATTTCTCTCTTTTCCTACTGTACACAGGGAACATAGTCACTTTTCTTTCCTGTAAGTAGTATGCTTTTCTCCAATGCCAATCCTCTTCTTACTTCCTGCCAGTGATCTTCTATTCTGATACTGTGATTTCAGCCCCCTTCTGGTTCTCTCTTTTTTTTTTTAATCCACCCACCTTTGTTTTCCCTTTGATTTGTTGATGTTGTTTTTGAATCATATCCTGTTATTCTTTCATCTCTGTTACAGTTTGAATACATGTGTCCCTTTAAAATTGATATGTTGGAACCTAAGACCCTATGTAATAGTATTAAGAGGTGGGGCCTTTTGGGAAGTGATTGAGTCATGAGGGTGGAGGCTTCATGAATGGGATTAGTGTTCTTGTAAAAGATGTGGAAGGGAATGCCCTATTTCCCCCTTGGGTCCTTTCTTAGGGTGCAACCAGGTGCCACCTGTGGAGCAGAGAGCAAGCCCTTCACTACACACCAAGTCTGCTGAAGCCTCGATCTCGGACTTTTCATCTCTAGAACCATAAGAAAAATATTTCAATTATTTATAAATTACCCCGTGTATCATGTTTTGTTATAGCAGCACAAAGGAACTAAAACAATCTCCATCTTATAAATCTTACACACCACTACTCTTGTTTCCAAGAAACCACATAGTGACTTCTAGATTAATTTATTCAAGTAAGACTTTCAGTAACATAGGCGAATGGTTTTTCTTTATCCAGCTCAAACTGATTTTAGAATTACTGAAAATGTTTCCTAGACACTGCGGTCTTAATTTTCAGCACTGTTGAATGTTTTTATCAGTTTATGTCTTCTCATAGGCTAACAAGATGCTCTTTTAAACTAAATGTCCCAAAGTGATGTTCCTAGAACACATATCCAATCACATTCCCTTCTCTTCCTTTTAAAGTCCTTCAGTGGCTGTGCTTTGCCTCTGAGACAGAACTGTACATTATTTATGCAGCACACAAGGACTCCCTTTGAAGCCTCGTCCCTTCCTATTTCCTCACCTGCTTGCCTAATGCTTACATAACCCTCCGCTTGGTTGCCTAAAGTAGACACTACACTTTGTTCCCTATGTCCATTCCTCTATTGGAAAAGAATCTCTGATTGTCGGCTGAAATATGGATGCTTGGAAGAAAGACAGCCTCCCTTGCAGCTAGATGTGACTAAGCCTCTGGCCAAAGAAATGCAGAGTGCAAGGGATGAGTGCAACACCCGGACCAGTCCTTAAAGGGAAGACATCTTTCTCTCCTCCCTCTGCCTCCATCTCAATATTTAGGACGCAGAGAAGTGATAGGTGGATGCTGCCTTGGACCATGGGGTTGGTGATGATGACGTGGAAATCTAAAGGCATTCTAAGTTATGGGTGACCATCATGTCACCATTCTTTATTCTAGGTGAGAAAGAATAACCCTGTTTATACCACTATTAATTTTGATTCTGTTACCAAAGTGCCAATCCATATTCTAAATAATACAGAATTGGTACTGCAAATACCAAAACCTAAACATGGGGCAGTGGCTTGGTGTGAGCAGTTGGACCACATGATAAGAAAAGACAGACATGCAGGCCGAAAAGCTGGAGCTCCTCACTAGGGTGAGCAATGCCTTAGTGAGATGCTTTTGGTTGTACCTTGGATGACCCACGGCTCTGGGGAAAATGGAAGGGAAAATTCAGATGCTCAGCATATGTTGACTGCTTCTTGCGGCTCTTAGACAATTCTCATGAAAGACATGAACAGCCAGACATGGAAAGGGCTAAGGGCTATATCTGTGTGAGACAGGCATTTTTCTCTGTATCCTACCCTTGACTTCGATGGAGAGGCCTATGATTTGAGAAAATGCTTCTGTATGTTAAACAGAAGCAGTTAAAATGATGGCTGCTCAACAGAAAGCTTAGCAACAGAAAGGAATAAGCCTGGTGTCCTGCCCTACAAGCGCTACTGGCAGAGGTGGGACAAAGAGTGTGGCCTCCCCCCTAGCATTTGTTTCCAATGCCTCAAAGTTGTTGCCATTAAGCTGAGAGTGATCGGATGGGCCCAACCAAAGGGAGACAGGTAGGGGGAGGGGCTCCAAGGTCACGTGACATATGTGGGGTTTTTATCCCTGCTGACATCTGCCTATTCCCGGCCCTGCTTTCCCAGGGTCTGGCCTGCCTGGGAGAACCCAGCCAATTCAGTCAGCGTCTGTCGGTTCTTTATTAAAAGCTCAAGATCTTGAAAGACCAAAGACAAAAGAACACACGTTAACCTGTTTTCGTGAAAGCTTCTGTTGAGTTTCAGTCTAAGAACTCTTCTTGATAAAAGGTAACATAAAAGGCCATATGGAGAGAGTGTATTTGCAGGACATGTGGGACCCAGCTGAAATATTGGCTCGCCCACCAGAAAGCAGCAGCGTTTGTG
The DNA here is from genome assembly GCA_963574655.1 of Perodicticus potto. Classification (NCBI taxonomy): domain Eukaryota; kingdom Metazoa; phylum Chordata; class Mammalia; order Primates; family Lorisidae; genus Perodicticus; species Perodicticus potto. The sequence continues at coordinate 75,993 of CAUYRH010006303.1, forward strand.
AGTTTGGAGGTTTGAGTTTTCGGTCTGCTTGGGAAGGTTTCCAGTGCTCTGCTGGGTGACATGAGGAACTTTCCAGAGAGCTTAGAGGTAATCCTCACCTGGAAAGCAGCAACACTTCCTTATTTCTCTGTCTGCAAAGACCCTTGGTCAAAGGATAAGCTTTTATGTATTTTACTAAACCACACAGAGAAAAATAAATTGATTTTTTTTTTTACCTTGAAAGTCTACACCATGGGTGAGACTTGAGATATGATCAGCAGCAGGATGGGACAGGCCAGGAGGCTGTGGGGCCAACGACGGGGACAGGTAGGACATTGCGTGGGAGCCAAGGGGACAGCCAAGGTCTGTTAGCACCGGGAAGGGATCTAAGTCAAGATTCTGGCATGAGGGGAATGGAAAGTCGGCAGTCATGAGGAAGGACAGAGAGGCCGCTCAAGACTGAAACAGACAAGGCAGTCTTCAGAGTCCAGGTAAGGGCAAGGTAGGCAGGAAGCAGCATGTTCAAGCAGGCAGCATGTGGCCTGGGGTGAGGAGGTTTAGGCCATGGAGAAGGGGGCGCTTGGGTGAGCTTCTGTATCCACAGACTAGGGGGGTGGCAGGGCCAGAGTCAAGGATGAAAGAATTAGGAGCCAGAAACCTACAGCCCAGGTCAGAAACTGGGGAACAAGGTGGGAGCCGAACGCAGAGGAGGGGGCCTGACCTTGACAGTGGCCATGCACTCCCTCATCTGGGTGGGGGTGGGAGAGTTTCCTGGCATGGGCAGCAGGCCCACCCCATTGTCCCAGAGGGATCATGAACCCTACTTCCCTGAGTAAGATTAGCGAGGGCCGGGCTCACAGATGCAAAGCCCAACCCGTCGAGTTCTCACTCTTTGCCCTCCATCCCCACAGCTCTTCCTCCCCTCTCAGATGCTCAATCTCTGTGCAAGATATTTTATATGCTCCCAGCTGCACAAATCCAGAGGACGGGGAGGGAGGGTTTCTAACTGTCCTCATCGCCTCTACCTAACTGGACCGCAAGTCCCCCTGATCCCACTTACCAAATGGTAAAATCAAACCCTTCATCTCACAGTTCACACATCACTGCCATCATCTGATGGCGACAGTAACAGTGGCAACTTCCCCTTTCTGGAACTCTGCTGGACACTTCACAGGCTCGCTCTCACTTCATTCCCCCGACACCGTGAACGAGGAACCATCAGTGTCCCTATTACACAGATTTGAAAACGAATGAACTGAGGCACAGAGAAGTGAAGCAACATTTCCCAGCTTACCCAGCTGGTAAAGGGTGGCATCAGGGACCCTGAATTTAGACCTGGAGTCCACCCCAAGGCTGGGCGCGGACAATACTCCACAGAAGGATGAAGCAGATGAAGGGACACAGCTCCAGGTACCCACACCCCTGCCACTGGGAGCGTCACCTCGCGTTCAGCGTCACCACGCACCAGGCGCCGCCTGAGGGCTTTCCTTCCACCTTTATTTATGCTTCAAGGAAATCCACTGAACAGATGAGAAAACTGAGGCTTTATGAAGAGGAAGAGCTTGAGTGTTGTCTATGTTTAGCTTCCTCAGTAAAGACCAGAGAACAACAGCCCGCTGTGGTTAGGGGTCTACCCCTGAACCTGGGGTGGGGGGTGTGGGGGGACAGACAACAGAAACTGCAGGTGTTCCCCTCCTGTGACCACCCCCGTGTCAGATCTGGGTGCCCAGAGCTGTTCACCTCACGTGGCTGCATTTGTGAGGCCAATAAGGAGAGGTTCATTTGGTTGGACGACGGATGCACGAGTCCGGAGTCCCACATCTGTGTGTGTGTGTATTCAAAGCCACCTCACCTTGCACCCATACAGCCTCCTCATGCTCACTTTTCCTCCCCTGATTTCCTTCCACTCTTTCTCATGCAGGGTCAGAGCCATGCAAGTCACGAGGCCTGCAGTCCGGAGGGTGGGGACGGGTACACACACCCCATGTGCCCTGCCACAGAGTGAGGCCCTTGGTGGAGCCTGTGATGGTCTCCTTCTCCTAGGAAGTGCCACTTTGCTCCAGGGCCGAGTATTCAATGAAATACACCATGATGAAGTTCCAGTAAGAAGATTAAAAAACAAATTACGATGTGATTTAGCAATTCCTCTTCTGGATACACACCCCAAAGAATTGAAAGCAGGGTCCTGAAAAGGTATTGGTATAGCCTTATCCACAAGCAGCATTATTTGCAACATCTGAAAGGTGAAAACAACTCAAGCGTCCGTGGACAGATGAACAGAGAAACAAAATGTGGCATGTCCTCACGCAATGGAACATTCTTCAGGCTTAAGAAAAAGGAGATTCTGACACACATGCTACAACATGGTGAACCTTGAAGAATTATGCTAAGTGATATGGGCCAGCCACTAAAGGACAAATGTTAGGATTCCTCTTATAGGAAGTCCCTGGTGCAATGGTGCAGAGACAGACAGTGCAATGGTGGTTGCTGGGGCTCACCATGTACATAATATAAAACGCGCTATCGTAACAAGTGTACAGGTAGGTAGGTACTGAGTACGAGAAAGGGTCAAACTCCAGCCCGGGTTCCTGCTCCCTGTAGGCTGCGGGACGCCTCCGTGCTTCCATCCACAGGGGTGAGGTAAGGCTGGTGGGGAGCCGAGTGGAGCCCCTAAGGAGATGGGGCAGGGAAGGCCCCCAGTGCTCAGTCCTGGACGGAATTCAAACTTGACAACCTATCTGATGGGGTTATACTGAAGAAAGGAAATTCGTCTTTTAAGAATAAGCAAGAGGCAGATGACTAAGGTCCCAAAGAATGCTGTGGTTGAACCTTTTTGTTGTTGTTGTTTGTTTTCTGGCACAATCTGTCTCTGTGACTGAGCTGAGTGCCATGTTCCCCATGACAAAGGCCTCTTTCTTAGGGGCGGTCTACTAGCTCCCATGTGGGAGACAGCCCCGGCTCTTCCATGGGCCTGTGTCGGAAGGTGGCCACGGAAACAGGGAGAGAAAGGCGTTGCTCTTCTCCGATCTGGTCCGGACTGAATGGAGAGAGGGGGAAAAAAAGCAAAACCTCAAACTTTAACCCCCTCCTGAAACAAAACCCAAAAGCTACCCAAGAGGCACAGAAAACAAAATCCATCAGCATAGGGAAGAACATGGAGGAAATGATGGCCGGGGGCTCCGTGTCCTCTGCGAGAGGAAGTGGAGAAAAGTAGCGACTATTATTCTCACAGTCCTGGAGGAGAGATGTCTAAAATCAAGGTGTCGGCTGGGCCATACTCCCCCGAAGTCCCTAGGGGAGGGTGCTCCCTAGATACCCCCAGCTTTTGGTGGCTCCCGGCAATCTTTGGCAATCCGTGGCATTCTGTGGCTTGTAGAGGCGTCACTCCCATCTTTGCCTCTCCTGTCACGTGGCCGTCTGCCTTCCACGCTCTGCGTTGCCAGGGGGCATTAATGTGTATGTGTTTGTGTGTTTCTTTCTTCCTGCCTCCTAAGTGCACGCAGGCACGTTGGATTTAGGGCCCACCCTGATCCAAAATGGGCTGATCTCAAATCGAAGACCCTACTGCCAAATAAGCTTGCATTCACTGGTGCCGGGGGTTAGGACTTTTGCCAGCCTTTGGGGGGCACGCAATTCCTCTATAATTCCTTATTTTGGAATTTAAGGGGTTAGGAAACTCTGCTTGCTCCATCTGTCCTCAAGGACCCTGTGCATTTCTGCCTTCCAGCCCGTGAGGCTGGAGAAGTGAGTCAGGGGATAAAGGCCCCTGATCATCTTGGAGTCACCTGTCTGGAGTTCTCTGTCCACCCCCCAACCCCCCTGCATCTCACCGGACGTGTCCAGCAGAGGTTATCATTCTTCCCTCAGCAACAAACACCTTGAATAATGCCCCAAACCCTCTTCAACATAAATATTTGCGTCTAGTCGAACTGGCTAGAAAATCTTTGTTTCTCACCAAGATGTTTTTACACAGCTCGAGTTTCCCAACTTGACAAACGAGGTGTGATCGTAAAGGCACACCTGACGCAAGTCAGAGTGATCTAAGCGTCTGCAGTGGGGGAAGATCAGAGCTTCCCCGCCCGTGATCTAAGGCTTTGCAAGAGGGAATGGGACGTTGCAATGGGACGTTTTTCACCACTGAGTCCATGGAATCCGAACTTCTGTGGCCCATTTTTGTTTTCCTTACAACTGAGCTGACCTCATCTCCCACCTCACTTTGGAGGAGAGTTTTCACCTTCAGGGTCACAGCAGGCGTGTCACTGGGAGGCAGGGGGGATGATGGATAAAGGCAGAGCTCTGGAGCTGGCTGCCTGGGTGCAGACCCGCCCGGCCCTGCACTCGCCGTGTGCCCTCGGGCACATCCCGCATCTGGGGACCTGGATGAAACTTCTCCCTCCCTTGCAGGTGGCTTTCAGGCCGTGATAACCGTGAGTGTCAGTGAGCATGGGGTTTCCACATGGAAGGCACTCGGTGAATGGCAGCTCGCACAACACTTCTGTGATTGCTAGTGGCTGGGCCGAGGGGAGAATTCCCAGGCTTCTGCATCAGATGGACGGAGGTTAAATCCTGACTCTGCCCCTTAGTGGGGAAAACCACCTCTGGGCCTGCTGAGGCCCTGAGCTACTGTCCCTACTGGGACAGCAGTGGCAGCTGATGGATACAGGTACTCAGCACCTAAGACACAGGTAATGAGCGACACATGGGCTCAATGCTCAGGAGCTGCCTTGCTACCAGACAAGCTGTTTTAAAATGAAGACCCTTTCCTTCCTGCGGAACTAAATCACATCTGCAACTCCCTCCCAGGCCCTGACTCCCACAGTGCACTGCCCTGGGAGACAGAGTTGCTTGTCAGAAGCTGTTGGGGAGGATGGACACAGTGGCAATGGCGACAGAGGAGAGACGAGCAGCGTGTGTCATCTCTAGAGCCTGGGGAGCCTCAAAGAAACCACACTGCTGTTCTCCAAGTGCTCGGCGGGCCCGCCCCTCCCCTGCAGCCCACTTCAGGCTAACAGTGTGGACGTTGTGCTGAGAAGGCTCCCTGTGCCAAGATGTCCAAGCCCTGTCGCCAGGGACTTGGGTGGGGGTGGCTGGGGGCTGGGAGGGAGGAGGAAGGGGCTGCAGCATAAAAGGCCCCTTGTGTGGTTGCTGGGGGGACGCTGCTGCTCAGCACGGCCACCTCCCTCAGTGCTCTGAGAGGGTGATTTGTGCAGGTAGATGGGAGGGGGCTGCAAGTGAGTCCAGGGAACTGGGGGAACAGAAGGGGATCAGCTCCTGTCGTCTGGTCATTAACTATCTGTGAAACTTCCAGCAGGCCACCTACACCCTTGGTGCAGGACCGACCTCAGCAACATCAGCCTGGCAGGGTCACAGGGGAAAAAGCGGGAAGGACGCCAAGGCCAGTAGAAACAGGACAGCACAGCAGCGTGAGAGCGGAGCAGCCCCACACACCTACACAGCCCCGTCCCTGGGCCAGGGCTCCTGGCCTGAGTATTGGCTCTCGGCAGAGAAGTCTTCTTCTGGGTAAGCAGGGCACAAGCAGGAACAGAGAGGGGCTGGCCAGCAACCTGCTGTGCCTAGAACAGGCGAGCCAGGCAGCAAAACAACACGGACATCAGATACGGCCCTACTGCACGCCAGGAGCTTTCGTATATAAACACAGTTACTTATCTGGGCACTCTGTTAAGCTATTACTATATCACTATTACTCTCATTTTGCAAATTAGGAAACTGAGGTACAGAAGAACAGCAACCCATCAAGTTGCTGGGTTAATGGCACAGCCAGGATTTGAACTAGGCAGTCAGCTACAGAATCCATGTTCTTAAGTGTACCATACAGTAAGCGAAACTCAGCAGGAAGCAAGACCCACCCTGTGCCCAGCCTCTCATCCTGCCTGGCTGGTTCACCTCACAGGCCCTAGACTGCCCCAGCAAGGAGGCAGGTGCTGGGGCCAGAGACCTGTGCCCATACTTGGCTTCTGCTCTTACTAACTACAGAGCGACAGATGAGGTACCAGTCTGCGCCTCAATTTTCTGGGTCTGTAAAATGGGGATGCTCTTGGGTCTGTGTGTGACGATTCAGTGAGAGAACGAAGAAAAAGGACAGAAGAGGTGTGTGCACACAGCAAGCACTCGGCAGAGGCCACCTGCAGCTACGCAACACTCATCACCATAGCGCTTCCAGGACCCAGGGGCGGGACGCTACTCCTGAGAAATGGCTGGTGGTGATGACCAGTCTGTGTCTGAGAAACAGAACTTTACAGGTTCAAATAAATTCCTGGTTCTTTTTATTTGGGAGTAGGAGGTGATTTTTAAAACTCATTCCTTTCCTCAAAAAGTTAAACAGAGTTCTCATCTGACCCAGCAATTCTGCTCCTAGGTATATACCTATAAGAAACAAAAACACATATCTGCTCACAAACTTGTTCACAGGTCACCAAGTTCCTGTTTCCAGCATCACTGGACGTCTAGTGCATTGTGGGAAGGAGTGGGCAGTATGGGGGCGCAGTCCCTCTCCCCATGGGTCAGCACCTGCTCTTTCCTGGGCTCTGGGAACAGGTGAACAAATGTCCCGAGTTGCTTGTGTTGCTGTCCTTTGTCGTCTCTCAGATCACCCCCCAAATCATTTTTGGGACCAATGAGCATTTCACGTGTATTTGTGTCAAAATGTAGACCCGGTAACTCACAGGTGCATTAAGAATTAACTTTCTCTGACTGCACACAATAACGAAGAAAATGCCATGAAAGCTATGTCAACCAGTTCAAGGAAAATATTTCAAATTGTATATAAAACCAGCACTTTGCACCCCATGATTGGATTTATGTACACAACCACGATTTAATAAAAAAATATAAATAATTAAAAAAAAGAATTAACTTTCTTGTTGCCTCCAATATTATCCTGGCCTTGGAGCCCTCATTTCCACACAGTAGCCAGGAAAAAATGTGTCAATTCATAGTAATTTAGTCCTTCTCAGTATCAAATTCTTTCCCAAGCTAAATGGTTCTCTTTGTGGATGATATTCAGGAATTCCAGAGTCATGATCTCTCCTAGGACTGTGACTTCAACCTCCTTGTCCTCAACCGTTCCTAGGGCTTTTTGTAAGTAGGGAAAGGTGACAGGGAAATAAAACACTAAGGAACATATTTGAAAAATATGCGATCACAGCAGCAGGATAAACCGAGGCGTCCACATCATCTTGTTATAGCACCCAGGGACTTAGACTGACCATTCATATCCAGAACATAATTGCACACCAAGTATCACTATGCTGGGTTTCCATATTGTTTCACAGAATTTGAACTGGGGAGGGATGGACGGAATAAGGACAAAATAAGTTCTTACCTTGAAGGTAGAAAAGTCTTTGTTTATCCTGATCTGAGGAGCTATTAATAATTTTTGGAGAAAAATACACTTTCTCGGGGAGTGCTATCTCAAAAAAAAAAAAAATTGGCTGACCATAGTGCTGTGCTAACATCATCTTTTCAATGCCTTTACTTTGCAAAACATACAAAATGCCTGTTTTATAACTGCATTCACACATTGAGAGGTGTTTTTATTGCCCTGCAAAGCCTAACAGTCTTATAACCATGTGTGGAAACTGAGGCATAGACAGAAAGAGCCAAGTGCAGGGTCGTGTCTCCTCAGGTGGAGTCCACTGACTTAGTAGAAAGGCACTGCTGGGAAGAAAGTACTGAAGGTGCACATCTTAATTTCTATTCTTTGTCCTTATAGCAATGTGTGTGTGTGGGGGGGGGACAGGCTTGCCGTCAGAAGGTTTAGATTAGAGAATTTCTCCATCCTTCAAAAGGAAACCATCATTGTGAGCGAGACAAGTCCCGACTCTAGCAAGAGATGAGAAACTGTAACTGGATTTAACATCGAGGCTGACCCTAAACACACCTGACAGTCACCTTGAACTTGGATGAGCTGCACTAATAGAAGTGTGAGAAGTCCTAACTTCAGAACACACCAAAATCAACTAGATTTCTCTTTTTGCCATTTTCAGGGTGACATGCTTACTTCCCTATTTTTTTTTAAAAATAATGCTATTTATTACATCAGTCTTAGGAAGTGGAGAAAGTGGGTCCTAAAACTCAGCCAGACACATGGGCAAAGTCAGATTAGGACTGAGCAGTTTCTCATGGGCAGTCTTAGGTGTCAGCAATTAGGTCAGCCATCTCTGTGCATGACTTCAACCCAGAGATTCATGAGCCCCATGCACCGAGGTGAGGACACTTCTGCATCATCTGCAGAGTTACCAGGTTTCCAGTAACTCTAGATGAGATGGTATTTATCTGCATAGGCCTGGGGGTGGACAGCACAAAGGCTCTCAGGGGCAGCTGTCATCCTCCGACAGCATTTCTCAAAGAAAACTCGGGATGTACAGCTTGCAGGGAGATGTGGGAGATGCCAGTGCAAGAACTGGACACAGATTATTAACAAAATACTGCTACTTCTTTTGTTTCTGTAAATTGTTGCTCTAACTGGGAGCTCAAAAAGCATTACCATAAAAAGTCATCCTCAAAGAACTCAAACTAGACCTCCCATTTGATCCTGCAATCCCATTACTGAGCATCTACGCAGAAGGAAAAAAAAAATCATTTTATCATAAGGACATTTGCACTAGACTGTTTATTGTTGCACAATTTACAATCGCCAATTTGTAGAAACAACTAAAATGCCCACCAATCCAGGAATGGATTAACAAGCTGTGGTGTATGTATATAATGGAATACTATTCAGCCACAAAAAGATGGTGATGTTACATCTTTTGTTTTAACCTGGATGGAGTTGAAACACCTTCTTTTTAGCAAGGCATCACAAGAATGGAGAAAAAAGACTCTAATGTACTCAATTCTGATGAGGACAACTGATGGTAATACATGGTGGGGGTGGGGAATGGGGAATGGGGGAGTCACGGTGGGTGACACACCTCTTGGGGGTGGGACTCAATTATAAGAGTGTCCCTAAATTTACCTAACAAATGCAAGCAAATGTAACCTGGATCTCTGTACCCTCAGTGAATACTTAATAATAATAATAATAAGTCCCCAGAAAATAAAAGAAAGCCACTGAGGGAGATGAGAACTGTGGGTCTGGGCAGGGACTCTTGACGACATGTTTTTCCCTGGTCAATTCCCAGCCCCCAATCCCATCTGTCTTCTTTTATTCGAGCTTTGTCCATTGCAATGCATAAAACAATTTTCCAAAATCTTGCTTAAAAATCTTCGATATGTTCCAAGGAACGAGAGTGATGAGGCATAAATGAGATGAGGGAAAAATGACCAAAAAAAGTCAGGGGGAGAGGGGAGTGGGAGGAAAGCAGGCTGAGTGTTCTCCTGGGACATCCTGGAAGTTCATTCCACTCTCTGAAATGGAAATGTGACCATAACCAGCCAGTGACAGCACAGTTAGAGCAGAGGAAAGAGCCCCAGGACTCAGGAGCCAGGAGCTAGGACTCCTCTAATCATCCTTGACAACTCCCTTCTCCACTCTGAGACTTCACCTGCAAAACAAGGACCTGGGGTGAGATCAGGGGTTTCCTGCCAAGTGTGGGGGTTGGGAGCTGGTTGGGGGCAGGAAATCTATTCCACCCAGAGTACACACTTAGGATCTTGTTCCAAAAGCTCCAGGAAAACCCAAACCAAAACAAGCAAACAAAAAAACCTAAGAGGCAAGACCATCTCTTAAGACCACTTCCAGCTAATCAATCCTATGATTTCAAGTATATTTTCCCAGTTGCAATGGATAGAATAGTTGTTCTGAGACAAATGACCTGGTCACTATCTACCGAGGACCCTCTGTGGGACACTGTTTAATCCTGCCCTGGCTTTGCCAGGTGTCTGGCAGACTTTTCCAACCCACTCCCTTCACTTCCCAGGACTTATTTAATAAGTAAGATTTTTTAACACAAGGTCACTAGGGCAGTAAACATGTCACTTCCCAAATTGGCAAAAAGGAAAAATGAATTGATTTGGGGATGTTGTGAAGTTAGGATTCTTCTCACTTCTCTGACTCTTTAGCAGGGCAAATGATCAAAGGCTTAGGGCAGTTTCGGGCTCTTTAATGGGCCCATTTCACTCTCCTCCCCCACTCGGTGTAGGGTCACATAAAAAGTTTTATTTTTATTCCTGATACAGGGGAAATACGATGATGATGGTGAAATACTAGGGTCTAAATATCTGGAATATAACGACTCTACTATTTTGAAAAGTGCACAGAACATGACTATAAACTTGTTTATACACACGGTCCTCAGCTTCTGTACAACTTTTGGACAAGCCAAATTCCCGCGGGGTGGCCGCAAACCTGGGCTGCCTTTCCCATCTATGGTGTCGGGCCGCTGCCGCGTGGTGGCGCTGTCTGCCCGCCGTCACCTGCCTGCCAGCGCTTTCAGACTCCACCCACGTCTCTCTCTAACTCAAGGTGAGGCTTTATCGTATGTAGGAGGACTAGAAAGAAACATTTAAGAGGAAGAGATGCCAAAGATTATTCTAGAATTCCAGACAAGGTAGTTTGATGGGTTCAAGATGGGCTGCTTACATTAAATAAAATTGAGAGCACAATGTGTGATGGCAGATAAAGAAAAAAGCACAGAAATTTACTTCCAATTCTGCTGAAGAGATAGGAGGGGGGGAGGGGCCGTGCCTCTGCTGAGCAGGGTGGGGGCGCTGGAGTCAAGGGGTGGAAGTATCTCTTCCCCAGGCACCTTCCTATTTTCATGCTGGGTCCCCACTTCTCAGGCTAAAGGCCACTCTTGGGGAGACCAGGCTGGGACATGGTGAGACCGAATTCAGTGGTCAGGGAAGAGGTGGGAATGAGCAACCTCGAGCAAGGGAGGGTCTCCTGGAATGTTCCAGAAGTCTGGGGGACTTAGCCCAAAGCAAGAACAGCTGGACGGATGCTTGGTGGGAGACAGCTGCGACCGCTTGTTAAAAGATGCTCAAGCAAACTATAATTAAAAAGTCTGTATGTCAGTTCTCTGAGACTCCTTGTAAGCATGCTTCCAAGAATTTACTGGAACAAAAACAGAAGGACTGCGTCGGCAGAGAGACACACGCATATATATCTTATGCATACAGACAGACTCATCAACTGGCTAATGCTGATTAATGACCAGGAAAATACATCCACTGCTATTTTTGTCTCTAAATAAATGGTTGCTTAGTTAACTAATGGCTGCTGCCTTAAATCACCATTAATATATCAACGTATATATTGTTTTTGTAAGCCAGAGAGAAGGATTTATCTGATTTATGAGACAAAATTTAAGGATATGATTTAATCCTTTTCCGATTTATGATTTTTACTCATAAATCAGATAAATCCTTTTCCTTTTCTGGAAGTAAAACGTATACCTTAAAATTAGTTTTGATGCATCCACGTGTCACTTAATAAGTTATATTATGTCCAAACGTAGGCTAAGTAACCAGGCATCCTGTCCTGAGTGTCTGGGTTAGGGTTAGGATGAGCTGGTTGAGGCATTCAGTAGGAGGCCAGTGGTATCTCAGGCTCTGTGGCTGATTCGTAGCACACTGTGACACGGTCCTGGGGGCTCCTGCACCTGTCAAGACGTGCCCATGGACTTCCAATGTCTCTGATGTCTGCTTCATCAAAGCTTAAAACCAAGTGGTATATAAAGCAGAGTGTTCAAGTATAAACAACCTTGTTCTCCCTGCTGGTTTGAACTACGGCAGCTTCGGAGTTAGGTGAGAGCTTAGGGCGTGTCTTCTCCCCAAAGAACAGGGGAGGTGAAGAAGCTTCAGAAAGGAAAACTACTCAAGCATCAAGGGCTCCATTTGAGTGTCCCCATAACTCAGGGGACGTTGATTTCTGAGTGAACATCTCCTTGAAGTGAGGCAGGGAGGTGGAGGGAGTAGCGGCCGCCAAGGGTGGAAGTAACAGCATTAAGACACCAGATGGCGCCAGCCACACACGCGTCTAGACCAGGTGCCTGCCTGTCTTCTCTCCAGGCCAGAAACTCCTCAAGTGGGAACCTTAAGAGACAGCCTTCCTGGGGTATTTACATTCTGCTTTTCTTTTTCTCTCCTGGTGGGTGGCTACGTTGAGATAAGTAAGAAAAATGAACCTCCTGGTTCAAGATGCCCATTATAAATGGGGCGTGAGCAAGAAGTCATCAAAGAAACAGTCAGCCTCAGAGTGCTGAATGATGAGTCTGGGCTAAAATCAGGGACTGTGTCCACTAAATTAGGGGTCTACAAACGTACCGTAAACTCTGGGGTAGCAAATACATTCAGCTTAACAGTAAATTTCCCCAGCTTTTCAGCCTTAAGATTTCCATGGCAATTTCTCAATTTAGCCATCTTAGCACCTGTGTTCCAATAAAATTTCATTTATAGAAAACAGGTGTTGAGCCAAGCTTGGCCCACGGCTGGTAGTAGTTTGCCAACCCTTGTCCTAAGTGAGCAGGAAGCTATCTGGCTCAGTTAGCCGGCTCCATACATGCTCCAGGCATGTGTCGGGTCACGCCTCACCCTCTCCATGTAAACTCATCCTTTGTCACTGCTCAGCGCCTCCACCACAGGATTAACCTGCCTCCCTGTCCCTCCGCCCTTCCACACAACACAAAACTTAGCCAACAGATGTCATCTGTGGGTCCTGCTTCTAAAAGCCCTTCCCTGGACCAGCCTTTCCTGACTCCCATCGGGATAATGGCGACATCCTGCCTCCTCTTCATAGCTGCCAAACACACAGTGGGTTTTGTCCATATTTTGTTCAACTGCTGAATTCTTCACACTGGTCCACCTGCCTGTCTTCACCCTCCACCAAATTATTTCGTCTTAGCCTGATTACTGTTTAAATCGCCTCTGGGGGTGTTAAGCCTGCATCAGAGCCTCCGTAGTTGCCAGCCTCTCCCTGAGTAATGCACTGGCTCTTTAGCTCGCCTCAAAGGAATCCTTCCCCAGAACACCTGTGAATTCTACCTCAGCCAAGTCTGTTTATCTGCTGGCCTTGAAACCGCCTTGGGGCCAACCACAGCATTTGCTCAACAGCACGACTTGCCCTTTCTGTCCCAGCTCCTGATGAAATACAGCTCCCTCTCTGAAGTGCCCTCAAGATGAGCCCATCTTCTCCTGGTTCTTAGATAGTCTGGTTTGGATCCGGCCCCTGGAGTTTAGATGGTGTTAATCTTAAAGCTGCCTACAGGCTTAACTTCCCACTAACAAATTATCGTGGGTATCTTTTCTGCTATCGATTTTTAATTATGTCACCCTGAGGTCAGACAATGTGGTCTGAATTGTATCAATCCCCAGGGTATTTACTCTGACTTTCTCTTGGCACAACATTCTCATCAATTTTGGGAAATGGGCACATGAGGTTTTGAAAAGAGTGTAAGTTGCTCAATTCCTGGACTTGGGCTCTTCTCCAACATCCCGGAGAGAGGGCAAGCTCCATGTGCAAGTTACTGACCAGTGGGTGAAGTTTTAGAGCCTCTTTCATAGACAGGCAATGCGCACGATCCCCAGCCTTCAGGCTGGGGCTGTTCTTTTTTCCTAAAATTAGTGGGAAGGCCACGTCTCCATCTACTCCGTGAGCATGAAGTCCAGCAGGAAGGCCACGTCTCCGTCTACTCCGTGAGCATGAAGTCCAGCGGGAAGGCCACGTCTCTGTCTACTCCATGAGCATGAAGTCCAACTCTCAGTCCTTGGACCTCGGTCAGGGTCTACAACCACTCACCACACTGTCTTTGCTTCTTCCCCTTATTTCTAGAACCTAACATTTCCTTCTCCTTCTAAGTCTTTGACCATGTACTAACAGTTTGCAGTGGGACATCAGGTAGGCTGAGTTTACCGTGTCCCTGGAAGTACTTGTGACAAATAACAAGAGTTATGCTGCACAAATCATGTTCTCTGCAGGGACTGGTGCTATGTGGTGCACACAGCAATGCTCACTAAACAGTGAATGCAGGAATGAGTGATGGAGATCAAGACCCTCAGAAGAAAGGGGAGCGCCTGCAGCCTCTGGGGAGACACCTCCACACAGGGCCGGGTCTGGGAGATTCCCAGCAGGCAGGGAGCAGGTGTGCAATCCCTCTGCTGGGCGCTCTAAGCCACAGCGGGCCCAGCCTCACGCTGCCGTAGTCAGTCCTGGAGACAGCAGGATTTCACCAGCCGCTCACCTCCCAGAGCTGCCTGCTCACTTTCTAATTCTGTTGTCATCATCTCACAGTGTGACTGCCTCCTCCCTTCCCTCCTGGAAGAGGATCCCGAGGATGAGTGTGGGTGCATTCAATGCCAATTCCCTGAGCAGAAGTTTCACCCCCCAGAGTTTCATCCTAGAATAAGATGGTGATCTCAGGCAGGATACCGTCTCGGCATGTGGACACCCTTGCAAGCCCTCGTCCTGTTTCTGGGACGAGTCTGGACCTGACACCCAAGAACAGACACTGGCTCAGAAGCCCCAGCACGATGGGGCAACTGGAAGGCGCATCCCTTTTCCTCCTTGGGTAGACCGGCCCCACCCCGGCCGCAGCCCGTCTCTGGCTGAGCATTCCACAGCGTGCAGAGTTGCAGGCTCCGCTAGTCCTGCCCGCAATGCACCAAGCGCCTTTCCCTCTCAGGTGCCTGAGCGGAAAGTCCTCACTTCCACTAACCCCCAGGGATGGCCAACCTGCACCCCTAGGACCACACAGATTATTAGAGGACAGGTTTGCTTATCCTCAGTGTTGGATATTGTGAAACTTCTGCCCGGACCTTTGGTTTGCTCATCTGCTTTTGTTAGTGTTTGTGTATGTAATGTGTGGCCCGAGGCAACTCTTCTTTTTCCAATGTGCAGCAGAAAAAAAAAAAAAAAAGGCTGGACCCCTCTGTGTCTAGTCCTCCTGTAAATACCTTTCTGCAGCGTGAGCCAAGGCAGGGAAAGCTAGCCAGCCTTGCTTGGGAGCCATTCTACATTTCACCACCTCGGAGTAAGATCACAGGCATTTGGCAAGGAAGACCCAAATCCTGAACTATATGTGGATTTCTAAGTGGGGCCTTGGGTTGAGAGGGTCCGCCTGAGGGAGAATGCTCCTTCCCTCTTCCCCTGTCTGCAGGGTACACTGTAGAAACCTCTCACTCCCCAATATTCTTCAGATATGGTGGTGATGGGAGCAGAGCTCCATCAACTCTGCTCCATGGTCTGATACCAGTGGGTGGGGCTCAGGGGCAGAACAAGCCCCCGGTGACACTTGTGTAGCAGAGGGGGGTCCTGTGAGGCTGCAAACACGGAGACCTCCTGCCCCAATCCAATCCCAGTTAGAAGATCCCATTAAGGGCGTATGTAACTCAGAGACACTCTGCTTGGGCAAGGGAAGGGAGGAGCTGGGTTGGAAGTATTTTTGCTCCATTTTCTTTGGAGATATTTATAAAGATTGGCAGAAAGTGCAGGTGACAGAATAGAGGGACATTGGAGTTGACATTGTGATGTCATGGGGGATGTAGTGCCACCAGAGAGCCTGGCCTGCGAGTACAATGCCTGGGGCACGGTTGTCACTTGCTGGGCACAGACCTCCTGCAGGGCTTGGTCTCCCCTGCTCTGGGAAGACCTGGCCTTTGAATGTTTATAAGGTCAGCCCCTCTGGGCTCCTGGGTGACTCTGAAGATTTTCACGGTCTAATGAAGTCAAGATTAAAATGGATGGGCCAAGGGACAAAGAGACACACACCCCCAGCCCCGGCCCTGGGCCGCAGGGCATTGTAACTCATAATTAGCCCTTGTTTTTGGTGACATTTCTTACAATCTAGAGGTCCTGCTAAAGAGAGAGGCAGTAAATGACTTGGCGCTTCAGAGACAGAAATAAGACGAGCAGGACGAATTTTGCTCTAACGTGCTAGCCCACACTCATGTTCTGGGCTTCATGGAAGGAACACATCTCTTAATGTGTGGTCTGAGAATTCACTGACAGGGGCTCCACTTCAGCTGGGGAAACAGAGGCAAGGAGGTGACCCTAACACAGTCCTCATGGGGTGTAAAGAGGCTCCATGACAGTTCAGTAACTGGGAAAAGATGGAAAAGGGGTTCCATGAGAAAGCAGTTTCTCATGGAACCACAGTCAATGGACACAAGGCTCATCACCAAAGGACAGGAGGCCATTTCCTTGGGGGAACGGGGGAGAATATTTTGGGAATGCACCAGTCTGAAGGCGGTGGAAGGAGCTAGATGTGGGGGTGACAAACCAGTGGTCTTGGAGCCATCCGACCTGAATTATGTTTTTAAATAATTGTAAACTCATGAACCTTTGGACAGTGCACCTGCTACATCATGTTCACCTCAGGCCTCACCTTCCCAACTGTCCTCACCTGGTTGTCTCCACTCAGGTTTGTATTTTGTCCTTTCTAAGCAGGGAGGTCATTTTTTAATCATCAGCCCTGAATCCCCTGAAGGCACTGGAGTCTGCTGCCCTTGGGCAGAAGGCTACACCCTGGAGGCTACAGTATCTCCTGCGGACCACAAGGAGCATGCCTCTACGACATCTAAAGGACACCATATGCTCCCAGGCTGTGACCTTACCAAGGACCTCTCTAATTCAACAGAAGCAGAAGGGAGGAAGAATTTACAAGGCCTGGAGATTGTCTATGGAAGGGGAGGGGCAATGTGGCGTCAAAGATGACAGCGGGTTTGGCTTGGACAACTGAGCGTGGTGGTGGTGGATGACTTTGAAGGTGGGGTAGCCTGCACAGGATAACAGATGGGGACACAGGCTCAAGTCTGGAAATGCAGAGTGAGGGGAGCCCCTGAGTCAAGGTGGAGATACCCAGGAGGGAGCCAGCCCTGCAGGAGTAAGTGGAAAGTCCAGGTCAGAGATGGAGGTGGACATCCCAGCAAATTGATGGATGATAAAGCCATGGGAGTCAAGTGGAGTCAAGGCTCACCTCCAGGAGCCTTCTCAGAGCAAGTGGAGGCGGAGAGGGAGGGGAAACCAGGAGGCCCGGTGTGAAGGAAGAGTGCGGACTGCTGTCCTCATCACACTTAATTTGTCGGCAGCCTTTATACATTTAAAGCACCATCATCTCCATGTTTGGTGTTCACGATGGCCACCCACTCAATAGCTGGTCTGATGGCCCCGGCGCACCCCTCCTTCTCGGACTGAACACCTCTCCCTGGTCTGAACTTCACCTGACTGCATGACCACCTCCATCAGTCCTGGGCCCATGGAACTGGGGTGCCAAGCAGTTCCACGCAGACAGCTTCCCCCTCCCCACAGCATCACGGGGCACATGCCCCCCTCCAGGCACCAGGTGCCAGCTTACCTGGCACTCTCAAAGGTGGCAGACGCCGTCTTTTCTACAGCCCCAAATCCAACGCCAACAGCAAGGCCCTCTGAAACAGACAGAAGAAAAAGCCGGAGGAGTTAGGAATAACCTCCCCGCAAGGAACATCACCATCACTGTCACCACGTCACCTTACTTGCATGAGGCTTCTAGTTACAGAAAATTCAACCCACAGGAGCTTAAACCCAGGCAAGGCACCCTAAGACCAGGAGGCAAAATCGAGCTGCAGCTTGCTTGTGTGGCCTGCAAGCTAAGAATGGTTTTTGTATTTTTTTCAAGTACATAAACATCAGAGAAAGAATATTTCATGCAAACTACATAAAATTCAAATTTTAGTGTCTGTAAATAAAGTTTTATTGGCACATGGCCATGCTCACTGGCTGACAAGTTGTTTATTGCTGCTTCCATGCTACATTAGCAGAGCTGAGTGGTTATGATGGAGACTAAATGGCTTGAAAACCTAAAATATTTACTGTCCGCCCTTTCCAGAGTTTGATGAGCCCTGACCTAAACACAGAGGGTTTTATTTATTAAAGTTCAAGTCCAAAGCTGACATGGGAGCTTAGTGACGTCACTGCAGACACAGGCATCTGGTTTTTTCACTTTATCACCTTCACCATCTAGGTCCTCATAGTTACAGTGAAGGTGCCACCTCCAGGCATTTCACCTATGTCCTCGGTGAGAAGAAAGCAAGATAGTGAACCTTTATGTCATTACTCGGGAACAGATACCTCTCCTGGTAGACTTCCCTTCTACCTCCTCAGCCAGAACAGGACTAAGTGCTGTACTGATCCAGCCCCAGGCTCAGAGGTCTGGGACTCCCAAGATCAGTTCAAGATCAGTTCTGGGACTCTCAATCTCTACCTGGGGCTGGAAAGGGCCGCCCTGCCTACCCTCCTCCCTTAGATCAAGGGGTCTCCTCTATATGCCACCAGAATAAACTGGGGTCTGGGCAGGAGGACAGGAGGAGGTATGGTGGAATCACCATCGTCAGCATGCGTTTTTGGATGAATAATCTTTGAAGGACATCCCAGCTCTCAAAGGAACCATCCTCACTCAAAAGGTAGACACTGGTCTAGCCTGCACTGATGGTGTGGCCACAGTCAAGCTGGCAATGTGGGATGGACAGATGATTCTGAAGTCTTCCAGTGGTTCTCATGAACTTTCCAAGTTCACCAACAGCAATACCTTAGCTAGGATCAGACGTGGAAGATTCTTATTGGTCTACCAGTATCTGATGGAGCACTAAGGGCCATGAAAGAGAATGGAACTGATCTGGTGGCCACAAACCAAAGTCATAAAAGCACAGAATTATCACACTTTCTGACATCTGAAGGGGAGTTCTGCGATTCCCTCCCCGATCCAGATCAGAAGATTTGCTACATTGCCAATACTGGTCAGGAGCAAAACCAAAGGCTCTGGGGGGCAAAAGAGAACTTGCTTTTTCTAAACAGAGAAGAAGTCAAAAATCTACTGAGTGACAGGGGCTTGTCTTCTTTTAAGATTTACTGTCTCTCTGAACTACCTTCTTTTCTCCACATGTCGTGTTTCGTTGGAGTGGGCCAAGGACATAGGGATTGTAATATTGATGCTAGGAGATGCACGGGGACAAGAAGGCTGCTTATAGCTTCCCTATGTTAAGGAGAGAGAGTCACCCCTATGGCCCCATCTGCTTTAAGAAGAGATAACGATGGGGTCTGAAGCCCAAAGCCCGTGTGCAGGCAGACATGGTCCTCTGTGCCTCAGGTTACCCGTGTGCTTACTCTCCCACAAGGGCCTTACAGGGTGGCTGTACAGGCCTCTAGGCAGCTTTCCAGTTGAGAATTTGGAATTCTCATCCCCCCACAATATCATTTCACATTTCTTAACACAACCAATGCCAGGATACAGAGACCCAGCACTTTAGAGTTGGAGAAAGCCCCAGAAGTCAGCTGGTGCGACTCTGGAGCCACTGCCAAACTCAGAAGCCAGGTGTTGGTCAGGGGGTTGCAGGTCTGGGGGGTGTCATTCCAAAATCAGCCAGCAGCATCAAGGTTCCTGGGACCACCCGTCAGCGCGTGTGCTGTACACCATGGCAGGCCGCGGAGATGTCTCCAGATACTTCCTCTGACAAGCTCTGGGGCTCAAGACAGCTAGCTGGAGTCAATACGACCAGACTTTCAAAACTGAGGTTTTATTTTGTATTTTTTTTGTTTTTCAATATTTTTTATTAAATCATAGCTGTGGACATTAATGCAATCATGGGGTACACTGTGCTGGTTTCATATACAATCTGAAATATTTTCATTAAACTGGTGAACATAGCCTTCATGGCATTTTCTTGAGGTTTTAAAAATTTATTTACTTGTTACTTACACTTGACCCTTGAACAATGCAGGGTCAGGGGTGCCAACTCCCTGTGCAGTTGAAAATCTGCGTACAACTTCTGACCTCTTCCAAAACTTTACTAATAGCCTGTGTTGGCCAGAAGCCTTGTGGATAACATAAAGTCGAGTTCCCCATGTTGTGTGCGTTATAGTTACTATATTACTTTTTGCCAGTGATTTTCAACTGGTGTACTGTGGCACACTGGTGAGCCGTGAGAGGATCTGGTAGGTGAGCTGCAAAAATTTTAAAGATGATTAATTAAATTATTTTCAAAAGGAGTTTAAAGCACAGTAAGTACATTTTTTTTTATCAACATAATTTAAGTATGTCATAGAAGTTTAACTATAGGTTCAAGTGTGCCGTGACACAAGAAAGGTTGGAAATGCTGCTGTATACTGTATTCTTAAAGTAAGCTGGAGAACATAAAATGTTACTAAGAACATCATAAGGAAGAGAAAACACATTTACAGCCCTGTATTTACTGAAACTGAGGTTTGTCCAATGCGTCCGACACCATCAACCAGGGTCAACTAGCGAAAGAGCGTCCTAAGTGAGGCTGCGATGGATGTGTCCAAGAGTTCTAGACTTTTCAGGGAGGAGGTGGCTTCTTTTTGTACAGCCCCTGCCTCTCAGGAGCCGCCATGGCAATGAGAATGGAAAGTCAGAGGACGCCTGAGCCTCTGCTACCGGCCACTCCCCTGCCGTTGAGGAATCCAGTGTTTACAAACTGCTTGTTCACGACTTTGTTTTGCACCAACGCTGCTGGGACCAGAACCCACACTCGTCAGTAACAGTGGTACTTTGGAACATGGATCTTCACCAGGGACCCCTGGTGTCAAAGCCTGGGGAAAGACTTAGGGACATTTTGTCACACCAGAAGGACATATCTTTCCCTTTCAAAAATTCACTCCTTTAAGGGAGGAGCCAAGATGGTGGCCGAGTAACAGCTTCCTTGCAACTGGGCACGGTGAGACTGGGAAGAAGAATTCAGGCATCTCTGGCTGGCGAGATATGTCCAGAAACATCCCTTTGGGGACACAGGGAGACAGCGTGAGACATCTGGACCCCCGAGGAAGGCAAAAGCAGTGGAGATCTGGCAAGTGCTCGCGTGTGTTCGTTCGGTCTAATCCTGCCGGCAGCTGTGGCTACAGCAGCAGTGAGACTGCAAACTGGAAAGGCCTTACCTATGAGCTGTTCAGGTTTCTTTTGGACTTGGCACTCAGTTGAACTGCCTTGGGAGAACTGGGGCAAGAGTCTGGGAGTCTTTGAGTGTTGTCTGGGGCTCCAGACTGAGCCACCAAGCCAGACGGAGCTACCAGTGTTTGGTGGTGGGCTGTGTGGAGCCATTGTGGGAGAACTGCCCCAGCAAGCTTCACCCTCAGGGTCGCAGAACAAGCATTGGGCGGGAGTGAGTAATCTAGTGACTGAGCAGCCTAAAGGCGGAGACTGAGACACCTTGCAGCCTTAGCCCTCAGGGGCATTGGGTGAGACCGGTTTTAGCACACTGGGTAAGTGGATAGCCACTTAAGCAGTGATCCCAGAGACAAGCACTTTC
Source organism: Perodicticus potto (assembly GCA_963574655.1). NCBI lineage: Eukaryota > Metazoa > Chordata > Mammalia > Primates > Lorisidae > Perodicticus > Perodicticus potto. Next base: position 97,167 of record CAUYRH010006303.1, read on the forward strand.
CTGGGAAAGCTTCTGCTTAGCCCAAGTTAGCAAGTTAAAGTGCCTTCTAAACAGGCTGAGGAGGATTTAAGCTCTCCACCCTGCGGGGTTTGAGAAATCATTAGAGGCCTCCGGTCTCCATTTTGTTCACCTGTATCAACATTGCGATTAACATACCATACCCCAGAAGATCACCTCTTGAGCAGACAATATCAGCAAGATATATATACTGCTTTGTTTCTTGGTTTGGTTTTGTTTTGTTTTGTGGGGGTTTTTTGTTGTTGTTGTTTGTTTGTTTTCATTATTGTTGTTTTACTTTTAATTTCAACATTTTCCTTAAAGATTTTTCTTTTCTTTTTTTTTATTGCTTCATTTTTCTAGTTTAAATATAATTCTTCATTGTTGCCTTTTTCAACAATTAGACTTCAATTTTTGCTAGTGTTTCTACCCATAGTAATTGTTTTTCCCCCAATCTTATCCTGTAAAGTTTTTGGTTTGCTTGTTTTGATTTGATTTATTGCATTTTTGTCTTCCCTCTCTACTTGGTGGAGGTGGGGTACTGTGTCCAAACAGGCTGGCAAAGACCTGCTGACCTAATCACCCAACCCGGCACCCCCAGAGGTTGGGGCTCTTAAGGTTGGGTCAAAGTACCCTACTGTACACCTATATTGTTTCCGTCCCCCTCTTTCTGTGTCTTTCTACTTTTGGTCAATAGTTGCTTCTACCCACCCCTTCTCCTTCCTCCTTTTTCTTTTCTTTTCTTTCCTTTTTTTTTTTTCTTTTTTTTCCCTTTTCCCTTTCTTTCTTTTGTCCCTTCTTGCTCTTCAATCTTCTCATCCTCTGGTCCTGTACCAAAAGGACTCATCAAAACCCTAGTCCAGAAGCATGGCAATTTAAACAGCAGGAGGAAGTGAAATGAAAATTAGGACAAGGGAACAGATAAAAGAAATCATGAGGAAGAACCAGCAGAAAACTCCTGGCATCATGAAAAACCAGTCTAGAGGAACCCCCCCTAGGGGCTGTGAGGTAGATACTGTAGAGGATTCCACCTATAAGGAAATGTTAGAAATGTCAGAAAGGGAATTTAGAATACAGATGATGAAAACAATCAAGGAAATGAAGGAAGAAATGAAGGAAAATGCTGA